>JAPQLA010000019.1:11508475-11528939 GCA_029822935.1 Naso vlamingii
TTCAGTATCTCACAATTCGATTTGATTTCATTGTTGGGGTTAGGATTTGATTCAAAATCAGTTCTTGATTCAAAATGATTTCTGTTTCAAAATTAAATCCTGATTCAGTTTAGGGGATTGAGTTTCAAAATCTACTTAAGCCTGTTTTAAAGATTTGCAAATTCTGGCATGAAAACAGAGAAAAATGTCTATAAAATTATAATTTTTTACATACTAAACTTAAACTGTAAACTGCTAAAATGTGAACACACAAAGACCTCCGACAAAAGGTAACATTTATTTATGCAAAACTTGCACAAATAAATACTTTCTGACAAAAAAGTTTGAATACTTTTTTCATTATCAGTAAATTCAATAAGTTCAAGCTGTATCAAGTTGATCAACCAATAATTGTCACAGATATTCATTTATTTCATACATTCGTCATCCAGCTGATTAAAAAAAACAAACATCAGAAATATTTCTTCAGAATTTGTGATTTTTTTAATCTTAGAAAATGAGAATTTAGATTCCTACATGAATCGTTTTTTTTTGTTTGTTTGTTTTTTTAACCACCCCTTATAATCAGAATAATAATGCTACATCATGTGTGATTGTTTGTCCAAATGTTTTGAATGTTTTGTAAAATTCTTGAATAAATTAGCAGAGGGTAAAATGAGCTCAGGTGAAATCAAAGATATTACTTGACCTAACAACAATTAGACCTAATTGCAATAAAATCTTTACAAGTAAAAATCCAGTAAGAGCAACTTGTCAAAACAGATGTTTCAAAATCAAAAACTTGCAGAAAAGCCATATTTTTGCATGCAGTCCTCTGACCACTGTGGTATGTTTTAGCTACAGCCAGCCAGGCTAAGAGCATATTACAAGCTGAAACAAAAGCCGACTGTTATGTAAGTAAACTGCTCAGCAACGTGAGAAAACAGCACTCAAGATGAGCTGACTTTATCATAACGGTCAGGATATACACGGTGCAGCCAAATGCATTTAATGTAAAATCTGAATTAGACTTTCTATCTGCAGACTAAAACCACAGAGTACAATAAGCCTGGCTGCAGGTCAGGTTATTCAATTCAGACTTTTTGGTCCTGTTTTCCATTTCTTTTCCATAATGTGGAACATCTGTTTCTCTTTGCACTGCTCATTGGACTATAAATGAATGCATTCTGCAAATACACACATGTAGGCCCGCTGGAAAGCTGTTTCATTTGTATATTTGTTTGAGAATAAATCAGATTCATAAATAAATTTAAAAAAGTCAGACCTTTGATAAAAAGCAGAACTTCCAAATATTCAACATCTCTGTACCCAAATTCAGTCAGACTCAAACCATGAGAAGCCATATATGTGCAAATGAGCGTAGTGTGAAACCACACACTCAAATCCATACAATATCTAAAGAGGGAGCTGTCTTTGAGCCTCAGGCACAGTGTGAGAAATAAATATTTGATAGGAGAATGACCTACTTCCTGTGCCCTGAAAAGTTATTTGTCTTTTTTAGCCTCCATCCACCACAGAGGCCTCGTTCCTCAAGCCCTGCAGCCCTGCAGAGAGACACCTATGATAGAAAAAAAAAAAAAAAAGAGGGAGACAAGAGACAGCGAGGGCAGCTACAAAAAGACAAAGAGCTGGCAAGCTGAGTGAGAATAAATGTTAGACTGGAGTTTCAGAGACAATTTGCTGGTTGAAATGTTCTTATTGGCTGAATTACACCTTAAATATAGATGCCAACCTTTTTTTCTCTATTTGTTATTTGCCACCCTCCTGACTTCCAGACAAGAGGATAGCACTGTATGTAGTACTTAAAGTATTTCTTTTTCTGCTGCTGCTGTTTACTGGCGCACATGCGCCCTTCGGTTTACTTCCAGAACATTTGATTCTAAAATTACATAAAGTAAAAGTCACAGCAGTAAATTACTACTGTGGAAAATCACAGGAACCAAAGGACTACTTCATATACTGTACATACTATTACGAATAGGCTGCAGTCTTTTGATGGAGCTGATCTTTGGCTGAGTGGTCATTGCAGTCAACTGTTGTATAGGAGATCAGAGTTCAAGACCTGCTGTGAGACCTTTCGCTTGTGAAATTAATTACATACTGAATATGCCACTATATGGTAAAGACACCAGTCCTGCAAACCAAAAATTAGCATTGTAAAAAAATTACAATGAAGAAGTAAGCACTGTAAGTACATTTGACATTGAGACACAGTGCTGTAAACAAATACACATTAAACAAACCAGCATTGTAAAAAAAAATTACAATAAACAAACCATTACTGTGAATAAGAGTACAGTAGTTTTACTGTAAATATAATTACAGTAAGTTACTGGTAACAAGTTGCCAGTAACTTACTGGTAAACTACAGTAAGTGGGTCTTGAACTTAAATTAGGGGTTTAGGGGTTTTTTGTTTTTTGGTGATATTGCAGTGTAGTCAGAATATTTAAAGCAATGAAGTGACCAGCCTTCAGTCAGCTTTCTGCAGTCAGCTGATCGATTTTATTTAGAAACCTGTCAGGAGATCAGAAAACTGATTTTCCCAAATTACATTTGCTTTGGTTAATGCTGATTTGTTGCCCATGTACTGTATGCAGGTAACCAGACTGATATTCGATCAAGACTGATGAAGAAAATTTGGAGCTTATTTTGATAACTCTTGCTAATTTTCAAATATGTGCCATTCAGTGTCAGCACCCTGAGAGGACACCGCCAAACATTTGGTGAGTTTCTCGAATGAGTGTTTGTGTTCTTCAGCGTGCATTCCTTTCCTTTGGTTGTTTTCAGCTGTATACAGTGATGTCAGCAACAAGTTCTCAGGACTGCACTGTGCCATAATATCGCTTTTTACCTTTGTATATGATCGAAATGAACCTTGTGGTAGGACTTAATGTGCAAAAAACGAACTTCTTCTTTAAGTACAGCAAGGGAGTATTTGTACTTGGTTACTTCCCACCTCTGGTGTGAGTAGATTTCTAAATTCTAAAATATAACAGATTGCTAATAGTCCTATAAAGGTAAGAGCAGCCTCAGCACACAAAATCAGGAATAAAGGTCATGTTGGGAGCACAAATATGACAGAAGGTCAATTCAAAACAAGTATGTCAAAATATTTAGCATGTGGTATATTTGGTAGACAGTATGTGGCATACTATCTACCTGTTATGTTAAAATGAAGGTTTTGTATGAATGCATCAGTAATTCAGCACTTTTAGAGGGACAATGTTTCCTAACGAGAGATTTTTTTCTTAATAATAATAATAATAATTTAACACATATAAATGTTCTGCAGGACTCTGAATTGCACAGGACAGTTTTTCCTCTATTGGTGTTTGTACCTTGAATGAAACTTAACGAGGGGAGTCTGTTGGTGAGATGCATGCTGTCTTTACTTTCGGGCTGTTTCCTCAGGAACTCAACATAACAACACCAGTCAGCCATGTTGTATATATGGGAAAAGTTCAGCACAAATGAGACGGCCATTTTATTTTCACAACAAAATTTATTAGAAGAATAGTGGTTTTGAAAAGAAGGTTCTAGCATCCAGTGAATACTACCTTACACAACAATACAGCTGAAATGTGTGGCAAAAAATGGCAATATTTTCTTTTTTTTACCAAATTGAATATAACATAACCAGTAAAATATTTTACACATGCACAAAGACAGATCTAATCAGCGCTGCCTGAATGTTCAATGCAAAATGAAGTTTAAAAAAAAGACTGTAGGAAATCAAATCATCATTTTTCATCATTTAAAATAAAAAATCACAGACCTTATGAGACAATTTATTATTTTATCAGCCCAATCAGAAAATCAGGTGTTGCATTCAAAACAGGGAGAGAAAAAAAAAAGAAATAAAATAGTGCAGTCAATTAAACTAAAAGCAATTATTGTGATCCTTGTTAAGTGCTCATTTACACGGACATCGATAATATAAGCCTAGAAGAATAAAAGTCCAACTCACAAGGTACAAAATAAGAAAGACAACAAAGAAATGTTGTACATAAATAAAACTACAATATGAGAAAAATATTTTTTTTAAATTATACAATTTTGTCAAACTGTAAACAGTAGATATTGAAAAAATGAGGTCCATTGGGGTATTTGGAGAACCTGTGTTTAAGTGTGTAGGTGTATGCGCATGTGTTCATGTGTTTGTGAGAGGTACAGTCCAGGTGGGACCAAATTGTGAAAAGGGGGCTTGGGTGTCCTGAGCATCGGTACAGCGCACCCTAGGGCCCGCTAGACTGAAGGAATGAGGTATATCGTCAAACCCGAAAACAAAAAATCTCAGCGGAGGAGAGGATAACGCCCAGCAGGCCCTGCAGGGCATCCAGCCACCCGTTAAGAACCGAGGTCAGATTGGGAAACGTTAGAAAAATCAGCAGGACAGAAATAGAGACCGAAACAAAAAGAGAAGTTTTTTGTTCTACCTGAACTACTATCCAAACCCCTGGACAACACTTCCTGTGTCTACCCAAACACCGAAAGCTGTTTCCAACCCAAACAGAGCTATCGCTACCACAACAAAATCAGGGTTCTACCAAAACCAACATCAGGAATGTCGAAAAAAAATCTTAAGAGTACTTAAAACATGAAATACAGCTTATTTTTTAAAGATTTTACACAATTATCATCAAACGCCACTGATTTGATTGTTGTAAGAGGTACAAAATTTAGGCAAAATTCAAACTACAAGCCCATCACTCCAGACCGTGCCGATAAATAACTGTTTTTGCATGGCAAGTTCTCGGTCAAAAACTGGAGACCATTAAAATCCACGGCACCGGCCAAGCGAAGTGCAGCCACACAAACACTCAGCCACAAACAGCAGAGGTTTCAACCAATCACAACAGAGTGGCTTTCTAAACAAATAAAAACAAGTGGACTTAAAACTGCAAAACAGATCTTTTTGCTCCAGTTTGACTCATCTTGTTCCTTCACAGCTCGAGTTCTGTAGGTTTGATAACACGTTGTCCAGCTGAGCTCTGCCATTTCCACGGTTTCACTTTAGTTGAGAGAGGTTTACTTCGTTTTCCCTGAAGTGTAAGAAGAACTGGAGGCAGATCTGTCACATTCCTCTGTTGTGTGCAACTCCATTAGCGTTGGAGAAAAGTTAGCACAGAGACAGAAACCTGAACATGGCGTACGAAAACTGCAGCTTCCCTCGGTTTTTAAACCACCATACTGTGTGAAGAACTGCGGAGGCTTAAAAACACTGTTTAAAAGCCTAACCACTGTTTTGTGCAGTTGTATGAATGTCTGCGTTAAGAGGTTAGCTCGATGTAAGTGATCGTTGAGTTGGTGCTTTATAGTCACATATACCAGCTGGCTGCGTCGATGCTGGGCACAAAGTAAAAGCCATGGCACCCGACCCAAGACGTAGAGAGAACAGATCGCGAACAAACACTCAGCTGTCCGGAACTGAGAGAGAAGACTGACATTCATGAGATAGTCAAAATATCCAAAGATCAAAAAATAAAAAAGAGAAGCTAAAGGACAGAAACGGAAGTAATCCCATCAGCAGAACAGAAAATAAAAAACTCTGAGGGTGAGAAAAACAGCTTCTGATCGATTAAGATTTTGGCGAAATTTTCATCTTAGGAACAGGCGTTGAAAATAAGCCATGGTTAAGGTTGATCACTGCTAGGCCTCAGTGTGGATTAAGTACCTGAATAAGAGTGACAGCAGTGTTGTCAAGGTCAAGGGTCCCTGAGGGTGTCTGGGTAATTTAATTTTGGTCTGTAAGGTGCCGCGAGAGGCAACTTTTCCTACAGACAACCAGGATACGTTCAGAGATGCAATTCTTTAAACTTGTACGCTGTTCCTGTTTGAGTTACGTTAAGAGCACAGGTAGATAATGTTCTTTTAGAAAACAGCTCGCAGGCTGCAAAAAAAAAGGTTGAACAACAACTGATTAAAATCAAAGAGCAAGCTTTTCACATTATTGTTGCACAGCCACACAGATTCACACTCATACTCACGTTTTTGTTACTTTACACGAGGAAAAAATGATTGCAAAAGAGCTTTAGCCAAAAACCACTACGAAAGCTGTTGCAGTGACAAACACACACCTTAGGTGCTCCTTCTTCTCAGGAAAGGGATTTTTTTTTCTTAGTGGCAATATTTCATATTCAAAACATTAGAACCTGTCCTGCGGACAACATCCAAAAAAAGCGCTTTTGGATTTACCAGCCTCTTCAAACCAAAGGACTGATACAGGGGGTATGTACACCAGCATGCAAAAATATCGAGAGGGTCAACTTTCACAAAACTGTCCGTCGCTCCCAGCGAGGCTGAAGGGAGACGCGTTTTCTAGCGACTTCAGTCTGTTGGGTCCTGTAGAAAACCTGAACAGCATCATCGCCCCAACCCCCCCACCCCCCCTCCTTCATTAAACAGTCTTTACTTTTCTAGACATAAAAACACACAAACTGTTCGTCCTCAGTGCCTTCAATGTACAGTCTCACCTCGCCTGTGAAAAAGACAGGCGAGGGTTGATGGGTAAAGCAGTTCTATATACAACTGTCCTGAAGACGTCCCACCCCCCGCAACCCTTCAGCACCCTCGACATGACTCTTGCGTCCAAGTCATCTTCATTAATATACCATCTTTACAGTGTCCGCTTCAGAAAGAAACCCTCCCGCCCCTCCCCCACTTTTTTCACATAATCAGGCTTGAAAAGACTACAACTACACTAGATCCTAGTTCCACTACTTATTCTGTTAACGAAAAAACTCAAGTCGCCCGGCCCCTTTGCCCTATGCTACATCATGGGGAAATAACAAGCAAGAACAGAGTAAGAAAACGAACACCAAAAGCAACAGAGTGGGAGCGATTTTACAGAACATACTGCACTGGACTTCTGTATTGTTTCCCTGAATCATTAATGGAAAAGGCTCATCCTCTTCCTTTTCAAGATAAAAGTATATGACATTTAAGATTTGTATATACATATGCATTTGTGTTTGTGTCTGTGTGGGGCTTGTATAGGTATATCTATGTGCACATATAGAGTATTTCTTATTCTTAAATATGTATAGTTAAATTAGAGGTTAGTTGTGTTTGCGTTTTTTTTACATTCAGTTTTTAACAACGATAAAGAGTAGATAAAGAGATAAAGAGGAATGCAAAAGGAACAAGCATGGGAATGTGTGGTTTTTATGCCGCCTTCACTCTTCCAGCAAGCCCACTTCCATTTTTTGTAATTAAGAGACGGGAGGTTTGTTTGTTTTAATGAAAGCCCACCTTCGGTGGGGATTTGAACAAAGTCTTCTGGATCTTTCACAGCTGTTTAAGCATTACCATTTGTCAAATTGTCCTGATAACAACCTCCTCTCCGTCTTTAACTGAGGAACGCAAGGCGGGCTGCGAAAGGTTCGGGGCCGATAATGTTCACAAATCAAAAGACAGAACACATACAGAATAAGGATGGAGACCAAAGCAGTATAAAAACTATGAAACCTCCACTGGGCGCTACGCACAGCATGGCAAAAGAAGCAGGAGGGGGAAAACAAAGAGAGAGGAGATGAAAGTGCCCAGGAGATGAGTGTGGATGGACAGGATCTGACAATATGTGGAGGTCGTCAAGGTTACATGGATTACTTTTCTGAGGTATTCTGTGTTGTAATTTTTTTCTTCTACTTTACATTTTTGCACACCAAGAAACACCGAGATGGAAAACATTATCAAAGACTGATAGAGAGAACAAACACTTAGCGTTACTTTCCCGAACGCAGATTCAGTCCAAGCACTCGTTTTTCTTGTTTTTTGTTTGTTTTTTACGAGCAGCTTTCCTTAATATTAACATTTGGGAAGGCAACAGTCCAAGTCTTGTGAGTTAGATCTCCAGAGGACCAACGAGGTGAACCGTTAAGTGAGCTCCGCGTGAGCCTCCCCTGCTAAGAGTTATTCATATGTACAATCCTTGCTGTTTATAAAGCACTGAAAAAGTATTTGGCTGAAAATAATGTACAGAATCAGTCAAAAATAATAATAAAAAAAGGCTTTTCAAAGACCCTTTTAAGTGATGAAGCTCTGGCTCTCATGAGTCAACTTCAGCCAGATGAGTTTGAGGTGTTTCTACAAAAAGAGTTTGTGAATAGTTTCTGTTATGGCAGTGAGAATCATCTGCATGACATTTAATCTTCTGTACAGCCACACTTCCTGGCTGAGGACTGAACTCCGATATCCGCTCACAGAGTGCCGGTCTGTCTGACCTGACGATCGATCGTGCTCATGAGCCAGTGTTGCTCCTCAGCTCGACTATAAATACACTGGCTGCTGTGGTTATCTGCATGTAGTGTAGACTTCACAACTGATAGGTAACAGAGAAGGTACAGTTCGAATGCAGAAGATGTCAGAACTTCAAAGACAACAAAAAAGAAGCTACAAGAGGATCACAGCAATGCACTGGCAATTCAAACAAACACAACTATGCTCAATAGTCAATTTTTTTTTTCACGTTTTTCCATTTTTAAACACAGAAACTAAAAATCAAGCCTGAGCCTGTTACCCTGAAACATCAAAACAAGTGATCAGAGGCATCATACAACATTTACGGCCCAACCTTTAAAATATTGAGTCTCTTTTGTGGACAGAGTTCATTAAATTTTCACAAAAGCTGAAATATTCAACAACTGCCAAACATGTATGTATGTAGTATGTTAGTGGGGTTTTTTTTCCTAGAAACAGTTCTCAATATTGCAGAGGGTAATCATCACCCTTGTTGCTGAAAGAACCTCAAGCCCTGTCTGAAAAACGTCTAAATCTGCAAGTTCCTCATCAGAGGAGAGTGTGGCAAAGCCTCTGTGAAAAGATAAAAGAGAATGAAAAAGAAAAGGGAAGACCGTGTTCAGAAGCCTCCGGGCTGCGTCGGCAATCCCAAGAGGCCGGACAAGTGAGGTTTATGAAAAGGCCTGATGAGAGGTGAAGGACCTGGAGCTGCCCAGAAACACCCCATCTCTCCTGGGATAAACAAGGGTCTGCCAGCCACACGGCACTCACGCTCCAGCGACCAAGGATGCTGAAAGGATGACAAATAGATGGGGAGCGAAGGGGGAAAGGAGGGGTTTATGACTTTTCATCAAACGAAGTGACAATAAAATCAAGCAACGTTTACATGAGTGTGGACGGGGAAGCGTGGCCCTGCCTGACTACCTACGGCAGTGCAGCAGCAACACGGTGCAGTTCCAGAAATTGCACACTCTTGAGTGACAAAACAATCAAGATCTGACACATTTCTGAGAGGAAAAATACAAACAGGACATCGCAGCGGTCAGCAAACAATCAGAGGATGTCTATGTTTTCCTCGGAGGATCGCTCTGTGGGAGACCTGAAAAATCATCCAGCTTACTTTCATCAAAAGTCTGCCTGACCCCAAAAGTTTGTTTGGACGAGAAACACACCGAATCCTGAAGAAAGATCCTCACAGGCAAACTGTAACTGTGTTCACACCGGGCGCGAATAAAAAAATTTACTAGCTTAATGTGCATGAATTTGAATGATAGAATATTTTGTGTTAACTTACTTCATTTCAGTGTGAATTTCATGTATGCAAGTACTAAGAGGATGTGAATTTTCGCCAGAAGCTTGACTACGTTGCGAGGGTTGCTGCTTTGTACCTGCTGTGAAAGCCCATTCAGGGATCCAGACACTGTCGTGTCTGGGTCCACTCCAGAGGCAAACACAGTTTAGGAAGTTCCCCCACCTGCTGTGTCTAAATGACGGGCACTTCCAGCGCTACTTCAGTCTCACCCGGACCCTGTTTAACGACCTGTTGCTGAGGGTCCGTGCCAGAAAATCCCCCCAGGATACTAAATACAGGATATATAAACTTTAGGCCCTTTATCCAAGGTGCAGAGTTGCTAGTTACTTAATTAATATTCACTGTATAGTCGCATGCTGATTTAATCTGGTGCAATGATAACTTTCTCCTCCATGTCTCCAATAAGTGAACCTCCACTTCCTTAATGTCATACATCACTGTTGAAGATTTCAGTGCTGACTGGCTATTGCGGCACGAATTTGTCACTAACGTTCAGATTTTTCAACTCTTAAGCTGTGGACACACCAAAAGTGAAAAAAAAATTTATGACACATGATCACGTGATTATCACTGCGTGATCAAATTGCTGAAATTAACTACTTTGAACTTTTAATGACGTGAGGGATGCCATTGCACATCCCTTCGCAGTCATCCTGTCGCAGCACCCAAAGTGATTTCACATAATGCCATCGACTTTGTATGCAATTTCATCGTGCCAAAAATAAAATTCAAATTTGGTGTGTACACAGCTTCAAGAATAAGCAAATAACACAAAAATTAGCGCCATTCGCTTTATTCGCGCTGCCCAATTCACACAGTTTGCGTCACCCGACAGGAACTCACATTTAATCACATCTTCACATTGACTTTACATGTAATTCACTCACGCAAATGATTTTACTCGCCGCCTGTGTGAACACAGTAACTAACAGAGGTAGCAGAAACTGAAGAGACGAGCAAAGAGAAGGACAAATACTTGCTTGTAAATGCTCCAACATGGATACGAGTGAGACAGAGTATTGTAACACATTTAACTGAAGCAAACTGACGGGACACTCTGTGGTAGATATTTGTTTGCCAGTGTTGGACTAAGATTTTCTGTCAGTAGCATTTCCTGCACAAGGCCAGATGAATCAAAATGGCTGTGTTCTCCCAAGCCTCCATGCTGAAATGTACTAAACAAGTGTTAGCAGAGCTGGATTACAGTTCAGAGCAGCAGAGTCCATGTAGGTGGCTCTAAAGGACCAGACACACCTCCACATGGGAACAATGCTGCAAGATTGTCATGGCAACACACAAGGGCGCCTTATGAAATGCACTCTATCACAAAGCATTTTGACCAGATTCCCTCCACACCACTCTGGCTTCAGTTTCAATTGCAACCTGCACATCAGGTTTCAGATTTTGTCTCTAAAAATCTGTCGCTCTGGGTGGAATTTTTGGATCAACCTTGGCTTCTGTTCATCGCAGATGCACCACAGTGTTGTTCGTATGTGAAGTGACTTCAGCATCATTCCAATAAAAGCCTGCTGTTTAACTGTAGCGTGGGGGTGGGGATGCCGACCTTCAGCGGCCTTTATTTTTCTGCACTTTGCTTAGATTTCATACTCACACTCCCATCCACCTCCTCAGACCCTCATGTCTGTCTGACAGCCTGTCTGTCTGCTATCTGTAAGAAGGCTTTCTGACGAGGCGGAGGGGTGAGACGCATGCCACCGCCGCAGGCTCGCTGAAGGTGAGAACAGCCAGTGTGAGAAAATGTCTGCATGCGAGCCTTTCACGGCGGAGGGTCGGCAGTTGGGTGGTATTTAAGCCAACAAATTTGACCTGCATCTCACAAGACATTATCCTTCTAGCGAAGAATGTTATTCCTGAAGCAGCTGCTCTGTGATTTCATTTGGGTGGTCAAATTACACGTGATTAAATGACCAGCCCTTAGCAATTTGATTTGAGATTGTGATTAGAGTCTTCAAAAGGCACTCCTGATTGTAAAACAACAAATATATAATCACCTACTCCTGGCAGCACCATCACAAGTAAAGGGTGGTTCGTGTAGTAGGTCACTGAGCCAGGATGGGAATATGGAAATCAACAGCTTGGAATAAATCAAAGGAGAGAAACCAGACTGTTGTTAGCACTTGAAAAGTGCCGTTTGAAAACACATTCAACCCCATAAAAATATAGAAAATCCAACAGTGAATGTGTTGTATTTTCAAAGCATGCAATTTTGTGAAAGATCAAGTACATGATGTGCTGAAAGATTAATTCAGTAGTTTTCAAAATTCTAGTCTAGTTCTGATTAAAAGGTAACATGATCTCATTTTAACTTTGTTGTAACATACAATAACGCCTCAAAATGTCACCTTTAAAAATAAAAGCCTCATTTTTGGACTCAGAAAGAGCCTTTCCCCCAAACTATCCAACCCTGCCAAGTTTCTTGTTTGGTAAATGATGACGGAGGGGAGCGAAGGTGTCGGCTGTGTTGATTGCAGCACATCAGCATCATTCCAGAGGGTGTGTCTGGCCTTTAAGATCTACACTCAGCTCTGCTTTAAAAAGCAAGACTGCTACAGAGCAACTGCTCGTCACATCTTCACAAATGCTTTGACATTTACAACACTTGGCACTGCACTCCACAAGAAAGGAGACGTGCAGTTTAACAGATCTGTTAGCGTCACTTTGACAAATGTCTAGGGGAAAAAATGACAGCTTTGTGAAGCTCGAGAATCATAACTGTAAGTCCATCTGCTGATTATTGTTTTTTTTAAATGCTTTCAAAGAAGACAGGTCTTGTTGCAAAAGAAAAGACCCAAAATAAACTGCTGATGCCCTTTGCATTCCTGCATCTAGTTTTTAGTTCGTCTGTGTTTTTCAGTTTTTATAAAGCCACAACAACCTCGATGGATTGACATGCAGCCACAAGAAACAGCATGGAAGCAATGCTGTCATTGATCACAGAAACTAGAACAGAAAACTAGAAAATGAAGACAACACTCCTCTAGCCAGAATTTCTACATATGAACTGAATGTCCCATCAAAAACACATGGCTGCCTTCTCAGTAAGCAGAAAAACTGCAGGGCACTGCAATCACTGATAGAGCTGCAATGATTAATCTAATAATCTATTAATCAACTGTGAGAAAAAAAAGGGAAATATTTTGATAATCAATCATTTTAGTTATTTTTCTAATAAGAAAGTTTTAAGAATTTCTGGTTTAGCCTCCTTCATGTGATAAATGAGGAGTCTTTGTATTTGGGCCGTTGTTTGGACAAAAGAAGCAGTTTTAAGATGTCACATTGGGCTCTGGGAAATTGAGATGAGCCTAATTCACACTTTTTGGACATTCCATGGAATAAACAATCGATTAATTGTCAAAATAATTGTCAGATTAATCAATAATGAAAATAATTGTTAGTTGCAGCCCTAATCACTGACAGCGGCAGAGGAAACAAAGCAGGTTGAAGGAAAAGACGTGAAAGGAGAAACCTGAATTGCAACAACAACACCGAACAGAACTGCAGGGATGAGGAGGAATTCACAAACTGGTCACATACAGCAGAAAGAGATTGGTTGGTTGATTCTTTGAAAATGAAGAAAAGCAGTTTTTGTTGAAAGCAAGAAGTAATTTTCACAGAGGCAGTGCCTGCACCGTCCACGTGTGCCAGCTCAAAACCAGCCAGCAGGGCTGATGTTCTGCAGGCTGTGGACTAAAAACACCCACCTGCTTTTAAAAGACAAACGACTCCTAGCTTCATAATTACACATCTAGCCCGCCCACACAAAGTGTGACTACCTGATGAGGAGCGAGAGTGTTTGTTGCTGTAGGTGCATCATGTCTCTATATGTGCGTGCGTTCTGCTGCATGTGCTAGAGAGAATACAGCATTGTATTCACAAAGACCTGGCTTCGTCTTGTAAAGAATATGTCTTTTCTTTTTCATAAGAAAACAAAGAAAGAAAAAGACGATGTCATCAGCATAACAACAGTATGACCGACAACAAGAAACAACGATTATTGAAAAACTGCTTCCATCGTTTACATTTAAAAATTTGGAAACGAGCCGTACTAAAAATCCTGATTCTCTTGTGTGTATGTTTGTGTGCGTGTGTGTGTGCGTGTGTGTGTTTCTAAAGTACAATCAGCTGCTTTGAAGTGGTTGGACCTGAGGTATAAATGACAACCAGATATGCAGCGTGACACAAATACAAACAGAAGACACCTCTTCGCAGAGAGGAGCATGGCAATCATATACATTTTGGGTCTTTAGTAGCCCGCAGCATCACACGCCATCCTCACACAAAATGGCGTGTCATGTGGCGTCTACTAAGTGAGGTTACAGTAGTTGCTGTGTGACATTTTCTTCTCCTGTCGCATTTTCTGACAGTCTCTCACTCAGAAGAAAAAAATCGAAATAAAACAAAAACAAACTTGAAAAGAAAAATAGAAATCGATTGGTTTACCTGAAGATGCAAAAACAGTCAAATAAATACATATATTTTCAAAAGTATATAACTATTTTCATTTATCATCATATAAAGATACATTTTCCTGTGAGTGGAGTGATTTTTGGAATGCAGTGTAAAAGATTTTGGATATTTTTCTCTTACAAGACAGCAGATAAAGGAAGGTTAACTTGTCCACCTGTCCCCCAATCTCCCCTCTCGGCCGTTGATTTATCTGGTGTGAGACAAAAGAAAACAAAACAACAAAACAAAACAACAAAAATCCCCCTGTCAGGTTTCAACCTGGAGTTGTGTTACATCTCAAAAGACACAATAAAACACAAAACCAAAAAACCTTGTCATCTTCAGACCAGGGTGGGACTGACCTGACTTATCGCCTCCAGGGTGAAACCAGACGACTGAATCCCAAAATGTTTTGACCTTCAGAGGGAGAAATGAGAGGTCTGCCTTCTCAAACCAACCCATCCAGTGCTTAGAATAGGAATAACTGTATAATCCCACAGGGCCTTTTTTTTTTTTCTCTCAATCTGTTCCTCATCACATATGTCTATGGGGTTTTGTTGTTGAGAAAAAATACCTGAAAAGAGGTAGGGTGGCAAATATTGGTCAGTCAGACACTTGAAGCATCTCCCTCCTCCCTTTGCAAGAGAGAAGCGGAACAAAGAAAAGAAAAATGAACAGATAATAAAAGAAAAACAGTGGATGATACTACATTTCCCAGAGTATCGGCTATCCCTTCGCCAGGCTCCCAGGTAAGGTATACGTAAAAGTACGAGGCACGGAAAGGAGTCATTATTCTGAGATTGAGGTATGGCACCTGGTCTTTGCTGACCAAGTCGACATATATTTTATATACTGTATATATAAGTCTATAAATCACATCTAATACAGGTAGTTAATTCTACGCCATTTTCCGACTGACAAATATTGCTGCCCATCCCATTGGCTCGATCCTGAGACTTTTACAGTACTGTAGGCTACTGTCGCATACCCGCGTCAGAAAACGACTGCGTTTCCAAAGCAAGCAGCGTAAAGTGAAACGAAAAATAAAAGAATAAAAACAACAGTCTGTCACAAATGAACTGACAGTGCCATCTTTTTTTGCAGACCACTGTTCTTGGTTTTGTACGTTTAAGAAATTCCATTCACTACATTCACTATTTGAGTATTTGTTAGTGTATATGTAGGCTATATAAATAGATACACAATGCTCTCTTTAGTATATAATATAGTATGAGGGTTCTTTAAAAACAGCAGTGAGACTGAAATTTGCAAGAAGGAGGACTTTTTTGGACAGGGGGAGCCGTTAACCACATGAATACAGACAATTAAAAAACCCACGAAAAATCAAACAAATCAAATAAATAACTCTTAAATGGCATGCACCTCAGTAGATAAGATCAGGCTGAAAATGGGACTTTAAAAAATTAAATTTAACTTAGAGTATTGGCAAGTAAAACCAAATGTACAATAAGAGTCTAGGATTTCCTAAAAGATACACGTTTGTTAAGGATTAGACATTTGGCCCTCAAGAAATCACCCCTCTCAGGGGGAATCCGCTTTAAGTGCTGATGGAGTTTATCCTCAAAAACCTGGGCGTTGAGTGCCAATTCCACTGTTCTTACACACACTTTTTCTGTTAGCACAAATCCATGCTTCACATGCGTTACATTAAACAGGCAGAGTGCCGAGACTTTGCTTTGTTCTGCTTTTTAGAGGGACTGGAAAACTACAAACGTGTTTTGTCAGACTGTGTTCACAGCAGCTATCACGCCTTTTCTGGGGCGTGTTCTTCAGAAGTGCTTTTTATCAACAATGGGGCTTCGATCCTGTTTTAACTATCAGATCAGTGCATTGTCCTTCGCTGGGTTCAACTCAAAGCGCACAACAACCTTTTAGACACTTCAAATGCTCGGCATTGTCACAGTGTTGGACGCATTTCATGCATGATGGTCCCCGGAAGTATTGTTGTTCCAGGGGACTTTTCTAAAGCTTTTCCAATTGGCCATACGACTCTGCCAAATTAAGCCTGGGGATTTTAAAGGTTTAAGGTTATAGGCCAATAGCCACAGAGGGGGAAAATAAGATTGAATGTAAAAGGGGGTAAATGATCGTAATTAGATTGTGATTAAGTCATAACTCAGCATCTTTGCTCAGGATTAATTGTCTTGAAATTTTCTTGTCATTATATATTCTGTTGGCCAGACGCCAAAATCAGCCGAGAAAGTGGTGCATGCCATTTTCATGTATGAATAATTAAAAAAGAAACAAATCAAATAAATAAAATGTACAATACATTATAAAAGGAGTGAATCATCATCATTTCATCTGGACAGGGAGGTACAATTCTCGTGTTAAACATCTCACAGACTGGGTGAGCACCAGGCAGTGTTGGGAGCAAAGAGCAACATTTACCACAGAGCAAAAACATGACGAGCAAAAAGCCTTTGTCATCTCCTTCAATCTTTTCCTGATGGAAAATAGAAAAAGAGCATACTTTCTTTCCTTTCCTTGTGTCCTCTGAGGGATATTCTTCCCCCGCCTGGTAAACGTGATTACAGTTATTCTATCCCTGGTGCTTCAGCGGCAAGGGAAGGAAAAACGATGAGACAACACTACACAAAACTCAACTTATTCAAGCAGTCTACCTTATCTTTTTTTTTTCTTTCTTTTTTTTAATGATGGAGGTAATCGAGAGGGGAAAATAGAGAAGTTTGGGTCCAAGCTGCAGCTTTCTGAAAGTCTTGACACACTAAAGCTTTTTTCTTCTCTGACCTCCTGAAAGCTCCTTGCTCCGTAAACCCCAGAGAAAAGCTACACTACAAGCACAACCTCAACACCTTTCTTTCTCTTGATTTTTCTCTTATTCTGGAAAAGTGCTATTTCAGAAGTTTAGCGCCATGAGTTCGACCACAAAGCCAACGTCAGTGTTTTCTGTTTGTTAACATGAATCATTAGAACTATCTGCTATGGCACTGCCATATTTACTCACATGGCTCCTCCCACGGACAAAGTATAACGAAGAGGAGATTCTTGTCCTCCATCTTGTCTGTCGACTATAGGTCCAACAGGAAACGACCATATTTGAAACCCACATCATCTGTCTCAGTTACCCTGAGTTAAAAATGAGGAGAAAAGAAATCATCCAGAATCATGGATTGGCTTTTACAACATCAGTCATAATAATTTTTTTTTTTTAATATATTAAATCTGCCTTTCCCTCACCTCTATTAACTACCCCTCCCCACTGCATATTGCCCACCCACCATCCCAAAATGAACACCCCTCTATAAATGCACATTGTTGTAGCAAACTGCCTTTAAAACTGTTTTAAAGTTTGAGGGAGAGGAATTTCTTTAAAAACTCTTCAGCTAAGTCGCTTCTGCTTTGTTTGATTAGAAAAGGAAAAACAAAAAACAAAAAAACATCAGCAATATGTTGTTGTTAGCTAAGACTAGCAAAAAGCAATTTGCTAAGGCTCGATAGCCTTGTGTATGAGCTAGATTATCAACTGAATAGCAGCAGAGTTTCACATTCTGATCCTAAAAGGCCCTTATCCAATAAAGATCTCCAGGAGGGGATGAGCTCACTTTGGTTACCATTCGGAGGTCAACCTGAATGCAGCTCCAGCATTCCAGGATCAGTAGTGAGACACTGATGGAGGTCCATGAGGTAGCATTCCGCCTATAAACACATCTAATACATATTCAGATTACCCCTTAGCTTGTCCCTTGGCAACAAAAAGAGGGTTTTAGAGCTTCCTGGGATCTGATTATGGATCAGCGTACGCAGGCGATGTGCACCTCTGACCCGTTGCGAGGTTGCGACTGGGCTTCAGAGATAGACCATAATAAGTGCATGATGCAAGGGCAACAATGCCGAGGTAACCTGGTCTGTAAGCGCCAGACCCAAAGTGTAGTGCAAAAGAAAGCAAAACGATTCAAATGAAAAGATAGAGGAAAAGATGTCGATTATAGAAGTCAATAGTGTCCACGAAACTCACAAACATGCATCCCTGAATGACTTTTGTGTCTTTTCTCATTCAAAAAGGACAGGTTAATGTTGCTTTTGTCCATGTAGAGATTAGCAGAATATATCTTAAGGAGGAAAGAAAAGGTTTGCAGTTAAAGCGTCATGGCTACCTGGCAATTAGAGAATGGGTTTTGATTGAGAACCCTGGTGAGATATCTCAATGGTATGATTAAATGTCGCAGTTAGCTTCAATTGTAGTAGACAGTTCACTTCGCAATTTTCAGCTAGTACTCCATGAACGAGGGGAGCAGTAAAGGGACGAATTTGTCAGTTTTTTAAGGAGTTATTTTTCAACCTTTTCCTGATATTCCCCAAATTTGGATGGTCCAAAGTCCAAACTGCATTAATAAGCAGCAACGATTCAGTGTATTTAGTTCAGAAAAGAGGGGGATTGGGTTTTTGGGCTGAGGATTATTAGCATGCTTATGGAAAATTCATTAATTGTTATTTAAACAATGTCTTTAGCTGCATTTGTAAGCCCCTGGACATTAAAGCTAAACAAATGCTTATACAGCACCTCTCAAGCGATGCTTGTTAAAAACCATCGGATTAGTTGTTTATCTCCAGTTTGTTTTAAGAATCCTCCTCATATTATTCCTGCATTTGTGCTCACCCAGATACTGCAAAGTAAATTGGCACAAATAAAGCCCCATCCATTTTCCAATTACTTGACTGAGGTTTACATGTGTGAGTGGTTTTAGTCGATTGGTTTGAAATTGTCATCAATCTCTTCTTTTACATTGTCCTTGAGCTCAGCAGCTGCCAGTGGCTGGCTGTCATTTCGTGGGGTTACGGTGGGCGTATTCTCAGACTCTGTGGCAAAATCCTGGCCTCCTGCTTCCATCTTCATCATCAGCTTGAGCTTTTTCTTTGGGGGGTTCTTCAGGGTTCCCATGCGCTCCTTGACCTTGTACTCCAAGGTGCTGTGAGGAATCCCATACATATTCTGAGCCTTGGACACGCTCATCTTCCCACTCATCACTACTGCAATGGCCTCCTCCAGGATCTCACTGTTGTACTGGCGATAACGGCCCCTCTTCTTCCTTGGCTGCTTGGAGTTTGGATCCCCTTCCACGTCAGAGGTGGAGTATGCTGGCCCGGAACTGGAGTGGTCCAAGTCGGAGCTCCAGTAGTCAGCTGCCCCATCCAACAGACTTCCAAGGCTCCCTCCACGGCGGTTCTGCTTGGGCAGGATGGCTCTCAGTTTCCGGCTCAGGGTATTCTCCCCATGACTGCCGCCCCCAACCCCCATGGCACCATAGCTGTACAGCTCAGAGGCGTGGGAGTCCCAGGAGAGATCCATGCCTCGAACTTGAGGAATCTTTAGGTCGACAGGAGGTGAGTGGCCTTGGTCTCTCTTGGCCTCGTTGTGGTGGTGTTGGCCCTTGGAAACCTGATTGTGATGGTGATGGTGGAGGGAACTCTTGTAGGAGAAGGCTCCGTGGTGGTTGTGGTGGTGATTCTCCAGGAATGTTGGCAGGTCTTTGAGGTCACTGAGGGCCCCACTCAGTGCTCCACTGGCCTGTTTCAGCTTCAGCAGGCTATCAAGGTGGGCCTTGCTTCCCCAGAAAGAGGAGGAGCCCTTCTGGCCAAGCAAGGAGTGGGACTGCCCATGATTGAGCAAGCCGGCTGATTCTAGACTGGCCAGTGAAAGAGCAGCGGGCTGGCTCAGGAGACGGTGCTTCTGGCTGAGGAGCTCTTCCTTGATGCGCAGTGAGCGGGCCAGTGGGGGCTTGAAGGAGTTGGAGTTGACTAAGTTCTCCCTCAGTCCATCCTGCAAGCTTCTCTGCAACAGGCCGTCTTCCTCATCCATCTCTGTCAGGGTCTGTTCTACTTTAAGGGAACGTCTGGATGGAAAAAAAAGAGGACAGTGTCAGCGATCAGGGTTTGATGCAAAATGCATTTTCAAATTTTGAGATTAAAAATGATAAGATTATAGTCTATAATGTGTTGCTCCAAATCAAATTATTAATCATCTGACATTTTACACAAAACAATTGTGTATTTTATTTTATTTTGTGTTTTTATTGAAAACACAAAATAATATTTTATTTTATTTTGTGTAATGTGACATTTTACACAAAACAACATTTTACACAACACAAAAAAAAAATACATCTGACAAACTCAACAGCTGTGTCTTTTGTCAGAAACGACATTTTGACATGAACCACAGACCTAATTAATTATTATTCATATTTTTGATTGCCTCTCTATTACAACTTTTGTTTTTTCATTAAGCCAATGGATGAGCACTACTTACATGGGAAAATACAATATTTAGCAATTTTGTGGATTGACATTTTACTGTATAAAGAAGACATAAATGTCCACACAGTTCTGCTTGGTAAAACCTAGCAAATCTAAGAAATGTCTTTCACATCAGCTTTTCTTTTGATGCAAGTGGAGCATCAATT
>JAPQLA010000019.1:11630780-11647478 GCA_029822935.1 Naso vlamingii
TATATATATATATTTTTTTTTTTTTTTTAAATTTGTGTCAGTTCTCTCAAAATAAAGAAATGTTGTAACTTTTCAAGTCAATGTTTGAGTCATTGTCGCAGCTCTGGGTTGAACTCTCCCTATTCTTTGTTCTGTCATCAAATGTTTCAAGTACTTTTGGTTATATTAAACTGTGAAATGTGTTAATTGTCTGGCCTGAAACCTGCTGCATGTCTGTGCTCGGAGTCTCTGGAAATAATCAACACATTTTATTTGAGGGTTGCAGGGTGGCTGCGGTGGAACAATGAGTCACTGTGACAACTGGCTCATTTCTGTGCTTGTAAAAACAGTGGTGTACATAAAGATTCCTTCAGTATCCGAAGATCTGACAACATGAAACCAGAGCTGGGGCGAGTGGTATTTTTAAAGGAAGGACTCATTTCATTTTTTTTCCCGCAGTTTTTAGTTCAACATCAACCCAAATTCAGATAGCCAAACCAGGTAAGCATTTGATGCAAATAAGGAGTCAAACAGACGGCAGATGATTAAAAAATAAATAAATAAAAAAGATCCTGACTCTTAGGTCAGCTAATAAAAGCCTGGCACAGCCAAACTAATTCTTAAGTGAGAATTAGTCTGGTACCCCTCGATTCACCATTTATTTCCAAGGGGCAGCGCCAGTGGGCGCAGACAAAACTGCCTGTGGACGCAGTTGGATTGACATACAACCATACGACCAATCAGAACTGTTTACCCCGTCTTTACCCTCGCGAACCCGCACAATGTTTGTTTTGAGAAGAATTTCAGACAAGCCAAAACACCTCATTTTTGAAAACTACGCAAAATTAACTAAAAGGAATATTCCAACAAGATGGAGAACTACATTGGAGACCCGACAAGTACTGTTTTTATGTGATTACTACACGTAGGGAAGAATAGGAGCCATTCTACCGATCTGTCGAGACTCAGCAGCCTCAATACAATGAGTCATCGCATAAAAGCCGCCTCATACGAGATAAACGGTCGTGACTGGCCCATCAGGTTTTCAGACAGGTGAAAACGGCTGTGAATGGGAGGGTTACCAGAACCATTTTCACAAAGTAAATTAATTCACAAAGTGAATGGGTCTGGTTTACCAACACAAGCTGATAATACCATGTATTTTCAAATTTGAGCTTTAACAAACGATAATGAGAGCAGTTTGTCCCAGGAAGCATCAAGAAAGATCGAGAGGTGATTTAAACTCCTCCTATTAGAAATATCTCACCTATTCTCAAGTTAAGATTATCATTTAGTGTCGAACTGCGATTACTTCGAAGTGTGACTTGATTTTTCTTCCTTACAGTTTTCTCTGGTTTATATTTTGTCCTCTCCTGCATTTCCCAAATCCCGACTCGTGATCCTGGTCATACACACAACCCATCTGCATGCAAACAGAATTTGTACGTACTTTTAAAATGTTACCAAATGTTTATTTCCAACATATTTTATTTGTTTTCCTTCAAGAATAAGGGTTTTTTTTGCACATTAAGCCTTATACTGAGGATATTTCCAATCATACAATGTTCTTCAGCATTATTATGAAGCACGGCACAGTCCTGAGGGGGTCATTCATTTATTTGTTCCTCAGGCCTACAGCACAGGGATGGCCCTTCCCTAATTCATATACTTAAGTTTCTAGCTCTGTCTGCTCTCTCCGTTCTTCTTTGTCGCTCATAACAGTAGTTGCCAGAGACAGGACAGCCCAACTTCCTCAGTACTGTTTTAGAGCAGCAAAGACAAACTGATTTCAGGCGTGTGATGTCAGTCAGATCAAACTGAGCTCACTGGGGAGTAGCTGGGTACCTTTTCTTGCCGCTGATAAATAACGTGGTATGGTATCTGATTGGTGCATAGACGGGTGTACTGGTGGTATTGGCAGCATTTTTCAGTACTGGTATCAGTATCTGAACAACTCTAACCTGTTTATAAGAGACAACTCAAAAATGCACCTATCTTTGCCCAAATGTGAAGGACACATCAGTGGACATTACACAGCATGTGACCGTTGTTTGATGATGCCGTAACTGCTTACTCCTGATATTCAGTAATTATTAATTTTTATGATGATCATGACTACCTACATTTTAAAAATGTCACTTAGCCCCTGTTGGCTTTAATGTATTATAAGAGGTCTGTCTGATCCAGGAGTGCTTACGTTTTTGGATGAAGACCCCGGCGGCGGTGGAGGCAGCCATGAGGGCCTGTTTGAGACTAACCAGCTGATGAGGAGGGAGAACAGCCAGGGAGCTGTGCAGAGAGCGCAAGCAGCTGCCGCCAAGGCCCGAGCTCTAGCCATGTGACTACACCACCATCAGTGCCCCGATACCAGGATCATCATCCTCTCATCATCCTCCTCTTGCTTTGAACAGCTGATTGTGTTTTCTTTGCTTCAGTTAACTTATCATCCAGTTTCTTTGCAACTGTAGTGAACATTACTGTATCTGCAGTATTGTCTGGAGGAGACATCAGTGGCTCCAGAAAGATATATAATCCTTTTTTTTTTTTTTTTTGCATCTAATTAGAAAGCCACTGATTCTGGACCAGCTGAGCCAAACACAGAATCTCTTCAGTCAACACACTGGTGCTTAATCTGCTGCAGACTCAGCCAACCCCCCCCCCCCCAAAAAAAATCTCTGGCATTAAAAAAAACCAAACCTCTGGCATTTCAAAAAAAAAAAAAAAAAAAAAAGAGCATTTTGGCATTTTCATGGAAACACTGATTTGGAGATTTTCGTGTGAAGAAGGTCCAGACATCTAGTTCTTGAACTAGCCCGTATTTGGTTAAAATGTCTACGTCATATCAGAGTTTAGTAGTATGTCATAGACTCTAAACTTTAATGAAACTACATGTCAATCCCTGATTGAATCCATTATTCTAATTAGTCTAATTAGGTTCAGTTTTCAACACTTGTAAGTAATTAAAATCATAAATTACTAAACTTTAAGAACTATCTCTATAATTACAATTATCTTTTGTTGCCTTAGATCGGAGAACTTTTTATTGGCAGCCTATTTAAAGTACCCCTGAAAATAACAAGAGCTGCTGAAGATTGAAAGATATCTGACAATTAATGCCTCCACAGTTTATCATTCACAGCTATTTAGTTTAAAAGATCAAACTAATATTGCGATTTGGATAAAAAACTGAAAACTGAAACTGAGAAGATGAGATCTCTGCGTTTATTTCAGTAAGACAGATGCCACTCAGGTCTGGTTGTACTGCAGTAACATACTGGTCATGATTGTAGTGAACGTGGGACTTTACAAACAAATCATCGAGGGACACTGGCTTACAGAGAGCATACCAACAAGAAAACTGTTTGCCTCCTTCCTGGGTTCCAGACAAGAAAATAGATCCCATTCTTTCGACTGTTCATGCAGTAACAAGGAAGAGACGGGCAGAGCTCGCCCGCTGCTAATTAGCTTAGCTCAAACAATGGTATTCAATGGGAAGTGCTAGCCTGCCTCCACCTAAAGTCATCAGATAAACTTTCCAACAACTCCAAATGGTCCTGTGTGCTTGTTGTGACTTGTTTATTTACCACATTATGTTATTATAACTATTATTGTTGATTTGGAAGTGTACTTCATGGTAGTGGGTAATAAGCAGGCTACAAAGAGTCTCTGTTAATTATGTCTTTCTTTAATGGACACCAAAACGGTATGACAGTCATCCAAGTCGTAACTCAGAACACTATCTCATACAGGTTTCTCTGCCCTGTTTCTCTTAAACCTGTCAGGTAGGAATAAATATTCTCTCTGAGCAAGAGGATATGAAATCAAACTTAAGGTTACATGTAACTACACTAATAAAACAATAATTAAAGTGTCATATTGGCAATAAATAATGAAATAATGCAATATTAACGTAAATGAATAATAATATAAATAACAATTTTAATATATCGTAATATATCATAATTTAAATAACAATAGAAATAATAATAGAAATAAGAGAAATAAAAATAATGCAATTCAGAGTGTACTTAAATAACAAATAAACAATACGCTGTTACGCTGTTCCATTATTTTAGACTCAGATTAGTGCTTTATGTTGTACTTTATGTATTTGTTTTCTGTACTGAGGGAACCTGCCCAAAGGGATCAATAAAGGTTCTATCTATCTATCTATCTATCTACTTCTGCTGCTTTTTACAGGTGCCCTGCAATTTACTCTCGGTATGTATTTGTTTCTAAAATTACATAAAGTGCTCATCTGAGTCTAAAAATAACATAACTTGGTAAATAAACAAGTCACAACAAGCACACAGGACCATTTAGAGTTGTTGGAAAGTTTATCTGATGACTTTAGGTGGAGGCAGGCTAACACTTCCCATTGACTGCCAGTGTTTGAGCTCTGCCCGTCTCTTCCTTGTTACTGCATGAACAGTCAAAAGAATGGGATCTATCTTCTTGTCTGGAACTCAGAAAGGCAGTAAATAACAAAAATAAATAAATAAATAAGTTGGTGTATCCCTTTGATTTCAGATATTAGCTTTATAGTTACTCATGAAATTAATGTTAATTTGTGAGAGCTGATACTGAATAATCTGCCATTTATGGCAAATATATAGTATTGTTGTTTTGAAGTGAGATGTGCGAGGGAGTTCATCAACAGAGTTTTACAGTAATTAGATTAGGAATACTGACAGTTTGGAGAAGCGGGTAGAATGCTGTTGTAAAAAACTGAGCAACAAACTGCTGTGAATGAAGACGGCAGCAAAACACATTTAAGCCACCTCCTGAAATAAAGATCAGTGTCAGTTAAGTGTACAACATATGAAGAATAATTCCACATTTTCACCTTGCCATCAGGCAGCCCGTTTAAATGGGAAACTAAAGCAATTATACCCTTCTGTGTGTTCTTCAAAGCCACCAGACTCCTTTGACGTCACTTTACTTCACAGAACACGGGAGTTGCTGGGCTGCTGCTACCTGCAACTTTCAGTTGCTTGTCAACAAGGGCTGTCTGACATCAAGGTAAAACAAACTTAAACCGGTGTAATTTTTTTTTCTAGGTGGCTGAAATGTTTTTGGCAGCTATCCTCATCCACAGCAGTTCATTGCTTAGCTTCTTACATCATTACTCGAATTACTTTCTCCAAACTAAGGGCGTGCCTAAAGCCATCTGCTGTAGGTAATACACTGACTGTGAAAGATAAGTACACATTCAATCACATTTGAACAAGGTGAAAACCTAATAAATGACTGGACGGCATCTGGGTAAGGCAGTAAATGTGGTAATGTTGGTAGCACATTAAATTACGTTCTTATGGCGTTTATGAAAAAATAAAAGGTTAAGGTTGTCACTGCTGCGGCACATCGCCCCCCCGCACAAGCTGAGATCAAGAGCGAGTGACAGAGAGGAGAGCGAGCCAGAAAAGTTTAAATGACAGGAAAGCAACAACATTTTTTGATTGTTTCACAGCAGATTTAGAGCCTGTGCTTGAATGCCGTGTAGACAGACACTCTCAGTTTCGGTTTGATTTTTCTCCTCTGCATTTCTCTTTCTAATTTCATGTTATCTAATTATCTCCGTTAATCTAAGTGGTGGATGCATTGCTGAGGAGCTTCAGGGCTCCAGAGTCAAGCAGACTATTTGTCTCTTTCCACGATGCATCACAACACAACAACTTCTATGTGATTATTTGACAGCTTTTAGAGACGGTTTTGGCTTTCGGCTGTCCACACACATTCCACAGTAGGCGAAACACCCCATGGTCATGCGCATGGATTAATCTTGAAAGGGCAACAGAGTAATGAATGTCTGATCAATCCTGAAATTTAAATTTGGTCGCCTCACTCAGTCACTCACTCAGCGACAGACGTATTTGTCGGGCTTGCCTGCTTTCGCAGTCCAGCCAAAAACAAAAAAACTTTCTCCTGAACCTGCGATATTGATGGTAAGCTTTGGTGAAAAATTAGAGGCCCGCTAATGTCGCCTCAATTAGCCAACTTCAAAACTGACGTCAAAATGGAACTGGTTAGCTGAACCCAACTCTACATCTTAGTTCTATGTAATCAAAAGCATTTAAATAACAATATTTAAGAAATATCAGGTTTTTCATAATGAAACTGTCTTTTTAATACTGTAAAACAAAGGTGAGGTTATATGACATGTACATACTTCCCGATAACACTTTGTTCAGCAGCTGAGTTATTTACCTATAATTCCCAAAAAACTTCCTAATGCTTCCCAAGGCAGTTTCCCAGAAAGAAGTTTGTCATGTAATACCAATTACAGGCAACAAAGAAACTCTTCTACAAGGCTTCCTAAGAAATGCTTAAAAAATAACTCAATAACTTACATGAAAAAAATAAATAAATCATAAAATGTTGCCAATTTCTTTGACCTTTAAATTGCCAGAACATTGCTTATTAAGTTTCCAGCCTTTCTGTTAAAAGAGGCTTTTGTTCTGACATGACCTTTCATTGGTGCTCCAGTATTTAGTGAAATGTCAGAAGGAAGGGTGAAGATCGTGGCTAAAGTAGATGTGAGCAGTATCCTTTTCTGTTTTCTTTCACTCAGTGCCGTTACAGCTCAGTCTGATCACGTATCAGCAGGAACATCCCTCTCAGTGCCAACCACGCAGTGCCAACAGGCTGCAGCTGATCCGGAGTCAGTGGCTGCTCATGAAAGAGGGAGCTGAGGGTGTATACGCCGGCGATGAACAGCGGAGGAGAATGGAATGGAAAGTAATGCAGTAATGAGTGAAATTTCTGTTTTGGAGGTGCAATTTGATAATAATGTGCAATTTCTGCCTGAAAGCAAGACTCTCCTCCCAGCGGGTTGTACATTCAGAGATGAGAAGCTGGCTGTTTGTCTCCACAAGAGGCTTTGTTGGTCAGAGGGAGCCTCATCGGATGAAAAGAGGCTGGGTGTCAAATGATTTTGTGAACATGAAGGGTTTCTTTCTGGAAATACTTGCAAAGGACATTTTTCATTTTTGGAATTCAATATTTAAAAAAAACAAAACAAAACACTTTTTCATTTGTAATTTTTTATCAGGAATTTATTATGTACTTTACAGTAACTGTCAGAATTGTTGTTTTGTTTGTGCGTCTTTTTGGAATGAAACTTCACCTGGTGCACTTTTCCCTGGGAGGCAGAAACGCTCGTGTCTGCTTTATGCGGCTTGTTTTTCCTACTTTTCACATCCCTGAGTGAGGGGGTTGTTTTAAGTGTTTACTGTGTTTGTGTTCGGATCACCAAAAATCACCCCCCTCTCCTCAGAAGAGGGGAAGCAGGTGTAAACAACACTGTAGTGAACTTAAAGCTTGTGATAAGCTCTAACTAACACATATTTCATGCGTGAGTTGTGCCTGCTGGGAATCAGCGTCTGTCTGTGTAATGAGCCTGGTGTGTAGATGTGCCATATGTTTGTGTGTGTGTGTGTGTGTGTGTGTGTGTGTGTGTGTGTGTAGTTGTATGTGTGGTTAGTGGGTGGGTGGGGTATTAAATGGAAAATGGAGTTAATTGTCGTTCTGTGATTATCTCCGGGTGCGATTAATTTAGGATGTGGTCTTCGGGGCTGATGTCTTCCCCGCTGACCAATTTGACAGCACCATCGAAAACAGCCGGACTGATGGAGGCATCTCACACCTATTAATTGGCTGTGGGATTCAGAGAGAGACATTGTTAAATGGAGATGACTGTTGCCTTCAGCTGAGGTGGTTTTCAGAGCGGGAGGCAAGATATGAACTTCAGTGATCCGTCTGTCTTGGACGCTGTGTTGTTGCCAGGTGAAAACCCTGTGACTTTGTTTTTTTAATGGTTTTTATTTCTTAACATTTTTCTTTATTGAACTCGATGATCCCACGTTCTTTTACAGTTTGAAATAAACATTTAGGGATCACCCAACCCTTTAAAATGCACCTTAAAATCTCCACCTGAAAGTTGCCGTCTGGTATTTACATTAAAGCTTTTCATATAACAGCAGCAGTTGCCATGAGTAACACTGTCTGTAGTCAACACGACTGTATTCATGTTTCACTGTGATGAGTCTCCACTGAGGAGGGATGCAGAGGAAATCCACCTGAAAACGTATTTTCACCTCAGACAATTGATCAAAAATCAAAAACATCTCAAGAAAGCTGAGAATTTCTGTCAAGCTAAATATAAATATTTTGCTGAGGTAACATCAACTCTACCACATTTTGATTTTAAAACTGAACAATCTCCTTCTAGATGAGCATTTAAGTACCAGTTCATAAATCTTCATTCATAATAACACATAAAAATGCACATCACATGATCTTACATGTACGCTGGGCATGCAAGTACAGGTGTAAACAGGAAGCATGCTTAGTTGCTTAGTAGCAGCTACAGAGAGAGAGAATAGCAATAATGAAAACAGACATTTGCTTGGACTGATGAACTGTAAGCATAAACAAGGTCAACAACACTTTTATTTCACTGTCGACGTTTAATTAACTGCTGTAGTCAAAGCTCATAGATATGCAGGTTGTTTGTTTTCTTTAGGGAAGCATGCGTCGTGACTGATAAGACCCAAAAGTGAATATGTGAGTCAAGCTGCCATGTTTTGAAGCCAATTTGACATATGGCCAGACTGTATAACTACGCAGTTCATGACAGGGGCTGAAAAGACTTTTTCACGTAAACTTAAATTGTAAAAAAATCTGGTGTAAACAATGGAGACATTCCTGCCACGCTCTCGCAAAATTACTTATTGTGTTGAATCAGAATTTGATACATTTGTTCTGGTAACATTTGGAAAGTCTAGAAGAAACACAAGTTAAAATTATTTTACCCCCATTTAAGTTGACAGAGGGCTGAACGGGAAGTAAGCCTGCCCAGCTGACAGAAGTATCGTGTGCACTTTCTCTGTGAGCCCCACAATGTGGAAACCATAGAGTGCCTGAGTGACGACCAGTCTGGTGGATCCCAATGGGACCTTAGTACTGAAAAAAACATGAATGGTAGTCAATGGGGAAAGGAAAATTATATTTAGATCCTGTTTGACTTGTGCCCTGAATTACACATATGATGTTCATCAGTTTAAATGATAGTTTTTCATGTGAAGAAAGTCTGTTTGTCGACCAACAGTTGGTGTATTAGCTTGTGAAAATACGTTCTTATAAAGACGACACCAGTCGCGTAACTGACGTCATAACATTTTCCCTCCTCTGACAACAGAACCGACTAACTCCTCCTCCTCCCTTCTTTCGTCCCTTCAGAATGAGGGAAAATGGATTAAAAAAGGTGTGTCGTCTTTCTAAATGCATATTTTCATAGTCTTGTACTTCAGCAGTTGTGTGATAAACTGAGACTTTCTTGACTTGCAGAATTATCTTTTAAAAAGACAAACATCATATTTAACACTGGCAGTACAATTTGAACAGGATCAAAACGTTATTTGTATCTTTTCATTGACTACTGTTCATATTTTTCCAAAGTAAGTTCCTGTAGGCTGGAAATAGAGGGCCGTGACTCAGTCAATCTGTATCCCAAAGAGAATGGGACATTTCCTTAATACTTCAGTGGGGGCTCTGTATCATTGTTTCAAGAATTTTTCTGCCGGTCAGACTACAACACAATAAACAAACAAGGTCAGCAGCAGCATTTTCAAAAGTCTCCAGAGAAGTGTTAATGTAAGCGAAGAAAAGTTTTGCTTTTCAGAACAAAACCATAGTCGTGACGACGTACTTTATTTACCGCAATGTCTAACTAAACCAGTCTGATTTTTAATTTTAGAATAGCTTGTTTGTTGTCTTACCTCACATCATCATAAAAAGACAGATTATCATTGTTATCTTCTTTGAAGGCTGATTTTTTCTTTGTTTTGTTTTGTATTTCTGTTTTTTACATTAACAAATTTATGCTAGCAGTTTCTTCTTGTTGCAAAGATTTGTGCTAAACCAAGCTAAATATTTGATTTTGAGTAAGACAAAACCTACCCCAGGATTCCACGGGATGCGTGTGCGTTGCGGAACATCCGCTCCGTGTTTGGCCGTCCGTCAACACCCACCAGCTGCATTTTTAGAGCGTAGCATGGCAAACAGCTTGAGTCGCCAGACTACAAGATTTCGCTGTAATTAAAATATCACATGCGACCACAGTCTCTGAAAACCTCTGAACTGTTGACTTCAGGCCTGGTTCCAACCATTATGACGTTTTGTTAGTGTAGTACAATAACATATGATCTGCCGTCAACACAGAGTTTTTTTATTTTGAAAATTCACTAGATGTTTAATTTTGTTTCTGTACCCGACTTCCTGTCCAGCACGATCTGCTCTGTGTTGAATTGCCGCGTTGTCCTCCGCCATCTGGCAAAAATAGAAGTCCTGCGTATCTGCTCCGGATCGCCGGAGCTGTGACGGAGTCGGAACGCAACGCAGCCGCAGCCGGTGGAAGCACACACATTGACTAGAATTGAAACGAATCAGCTCCGCTGCCGTACCGGAGTGCTGACGCAACGCAGACGCAACTGGTGGAATTTAGGGATTAAGTGTTTCTCTAAAATGTTAGTCTGTTTCTGAAGGCTGTTACACACCGGAACGTCACAAATAAACAATACGAAAATACAAAATACGTGCTGAAGATTCTTTCGCATCAAAACTATTCAGACCTGCAGAGACATGACTTTGCGACAGAACCACAAGAATACTAATTTGTGGTAAAGTTTTCAGCCCCGGCAGTAGCCTGGCAAGAAGCATCAGTAACGTTAGCATACAGACAGATGGCTGGCGGCTACCAAAAGTTTTTAACAAGCTGTTAAATAATCACAGATGTCGTTATATTGCGTTGCCGCGATATTAGCTATTTACGCCAGTCATTACGTCACTATTAGCTATTGACGTCTAAGGCTCCATACTGCACACAGCGGTAGAAAGACTCATTCTAAAGGCTTCTGTTCTCCCCTACATGTAGTAATCAAAATAAAACAGTACTTTCCAGGTTGCCAAGGTTGTTATCTGTCTTTTTGGAACATTCCGTTTATTTTATATTGCATAGTTTTCAATATCGGGGTTTTTGGTCTGCCTGAGCCTGAAATTCCTCTCAAAGCAAAGATAGCGCTGGCCATGTTCAAGGTTAAAACTTCTGCTCCGCAGTGAGAGACGGGTGTGACATTTGTTCTGCACAATCATCACGATTAGTTGATGCCTTTGTTCCCAGTGCGAAAGTTAGGAAAAATTAACCCCGATCTGAAAAATAAAAGCTTCGTGAAAATACTCATACCCAGTTAGCAGTTCTAAAAATAACACTGAGGGGTGAATTAATCGCAGGAAAAAATGCATCCGGTGTGTAAAGGTCTTTAGAGTTTGAACAAAGATAGTGTACGTGGATTTATGGATGGATCACGATCTCGAACAAAAATATTTCAAAACTAGTAATTAAGTTCCACAGGTGATTTTATTTGCTAAAACGTTTGCAAAAAATTCATCTCTGTGTCAGAATATTCTGTTTCAGAGGTGATTTAAACAATGTGAGGAGACTAAAATGCCTTTTAAATGGCTCATTGTAACGAAACATGAATTTTGCATTGTCTTGATTTTTTTCAATGAGGCTGTATGACTGTTAATTTGACAACATGAGTTTTCCTCTCAAAATCTTGAGGTAAATGCTGATTTTTATTTATTTATTTTTGTCCCGTGTATGTAAGAGGCAAAGTCTGAGTCTGTGGAGAGAAAAATGTTTATCTGTGTTCATTCGTCTACACGTGTTAGGACTGGAGATGTAATCTGTGTCTTTATCATCAGCAGATACGTCACTCAAACTTTTTCCACCGAACACACACACTGGCTGTGCGTGATGCACGGCACAAACAACCAAATCCATTACCACAGTCACCACCACAATAAGAAACAAGGACGAGCATTCCATGGCTCTGATATCTGTCAACACGGAGGGAGTCTGGAAATAAAAAAAAGAAAAGCTGTGAACCACACAGAGGGAGTTTAACAAGTGCCTGAAAAAAAACTTCTTCTACTGTGCTTTGAATACTTTGAATACTGTTTGACTGTTTCACTAACTTTTTCTAAAGTGTCACTGTTTTTTTTTAAGCTCTTTGGAGGACAGTGGAAGATCACTCCCTGACTGACTCATGACACAACCTGCCTTCACTCACTGCCCTGGGCTCAGTTTGAGGCAGAGCGGCTGATTTCAAATTGAAGCTGGAAAGTATAACAGTAGATGTGCACTTACTTTAAAGCTTTTGAAATATTACAATTAAAACATTCTATAGACTCCAGATAACATGGGACCATGTGAACAGACCGTTTGCCACACATGCTGCATGTTTCACAAGGGCCTTTGTTCCTGTTTTGGCACCTTTAAACACTGAAGAAGCATTTGAACACTGAAACATGAGGCCCCTTGTTGTCACAAGGCCATAATGTCACTTTTGTCGTTTTTGATGAATTTGTTGCAAGGTGTTGATGTCATGAAAAAAAAATGGAAATGAATCCTCAGAGGAACAATAAAGAAAATGCATGAAATTTAACTGGATTTGCAACATTTTTTTCTTTCTCTTTTGTGTTTACACAAAGCAGAGGTGTGAGAGGCCGCTGAAACACATCCACAAGTCAACACACACACACACACACACACACATCAAGGGATTTTGAACTCTGATCACACACCTCGGCAGGTCTGGTGATTATTTGCGGAGCTCGGCTGTCAGAAAGCCCCCTCCTCCCCTCCCCTGCTCCGTCCTCCCTTCCCCCCACCCACTCTTTGCTCTGCTGTCACTAAAATAGCTTTAAGGTGTGTTTAGGTTGGACTTTAACCCCTCCGCCTATTCCGTCTCCTTGGCAACCGCCCAGAGTTCCCTTAATTTGTATCATCTCAATCTCAAGTGCTGCAGCAGTTTTGCTATTTGGCCCTAATCATAGCGCCTGTTGCCATGGCAAAGTATTTAAATATGCTCTGCAGATCATCTTCACCTAACACACCAGAAGTGGCAGCCTTGTGAGTGTGTGTATTCTTTTGTTCCGTCGCTAGGAATGAATTCCTTCCTTCACTGTACTAACCTTAGGGTTCATATCTGACTCTCTTTCTTAAAATTAATTTTCCAAACATGTGATTTCTCTTTGCTCTTCTCCTGCTATTCTTTTCCATCTAATTCCACAGGGAGGGATCTCCTATTTTCTATTTCATGCCTTCCTTAAAGAGAGACGGCTTTGTCTGTTATCTTATCAGTGAAGCTTCACGGCTCCCAAAAGCTTTGGCCATGTTTAGAGAGGAAGTGCACACGGCATACTGATAAGAGAAGCCTGGTACTGCAGGGACACACACTGTCACCACACACGCAACTGCAAGAAACAAAACTGGCAGTGTAACAGAAAAAAAAAAAAGAAAACAGACCCAGCCTGGTTTTAATTGCTCCGAGTTCCTTCTACTCTCCACTGCACGTTTGGGAGTTTGTGTGTGTGTGTGTTTGAGTGTAAACATGCATGCATGAGTGCGTTGGGGGAGGTATATAATAGGTGTATTCATCTGCTAAATAAAAATTTCAGCAGCTCTTACTCTTTCTCTCTGAGCTGCTGCAGCTCAAGGGTGAGAGAAGGAGGAGGGTTGGACGGATACATCAGACTGATACAGGCTCCTTGTTATTAAAAATAATATATCAGCTGTTTCGGAGAGGTGCCAGCCTTATTAAAAAAAAAGAGGAATCTGGATTCTGTGAAGAAGAAAATTCTGGTCATTTAACAGGTTTATTAAAAATTCTTTTTCTGGAGTGTCTGCTGGCCTGCTGGTTAAGATGCAAGCATATATCTGCAACGTTCACACTTAAATTCTGACTGAGGACGTTTGATGTCTCATTCAATACAGGCAAAAAGCAAATCAATTTTGAAAAGTGCTGCATTGTCATGTAGTCTGGTTTCAAATAATTTGAAATTGAAATTGAAATTGGTTTGCTGGTTGAACAACACAAGACATTAAAGGTGGTACTTTGGCTCTAGAAACTTATGATTTCCAACAGTTTTTTTCGATAAAATGGTTAATTCTTAAAAGAGAACTGAAAAGAGAATTTGTTGCGGACTACAATACAACTACATTTTCCCCAAAATAAGCTAAAAATCATGATCATAATCACAAAAATAAATGAACCACACATTCTAAAAACAAGATTATATATATATATATATATATATATATACACACCAAATTTAGAGCTGTCTGTTAGTAACTGAAAGCTGTATCACCAGTAATTCATTCATTTTCTGTAACAGCTTATCCTGTGCAGGGCTGCGGCGGGGTTGGAGCCAATCCCAGCTGACACTGGTAGAGGGCGGGGACCACCCTGGACAAGTTGCCAGTTCATCACAGGGCAGACATACTGAGACAAACAACCATTTACACTTACATCCACACCTATGGGCAATTCAGGGGCAGTTTACGCAGTGCAAGTTTCTGCATCAAACGAAACACTTTTGTTTCAGTTTGGCCTTCCTTTCACGTGACAGTTTCACAGTGTGGAATCTTTTGAAACAGCAACCTTCTTTCCAGTTGTGTAAACTGGCAAGCAGAGTGCCTGTGAACACGGTGACGATGCTAATGCTAATGCTAGTGCAGGTCAATGCCTTCCACTCTAGTCACTACCAAACTCTGATTAAACACTCCACAGTGCACCGAAAGCAGCGTGAGTGACCTCTTGTAGATGAAACCCGATACACTGTCCTGACTGACTACTAGCGACATCGCAGCAGGAGGAGTGGTTCAGTCGGTTGTTGACAGGCAGGGGGTGGAAAGGGAAGGAAGTCAGCGTCGATTTTGACCAATCAAAATAGGCCGGAGGCGGACAAAGTGCAAACTTCGCTCAAATGGAGTGATATTTCCAGCAAGCAACACATTGCTACAGCTGTTTGCTGTTGCATGGTGCCGGTTAGGAAATCCTCATTGAAAAAAGCAAAAGCGATCAGCTGATCACTTGCTCGTTCATTCGCATAGCATCTAGTTGGGAATTTGTCTTAGAATCACTAATTAACCTGCTTGTCTTTTGGACTGCGGGAGGAAGCTGGAGCACCTGGAGGGAGAGAACACAAAAAACTCCACACAACTCGAACTCAGGTCCTCTTGCTGTGACGTGACAGTGCTTACCACTAAACCACCATGCCACCCCACACATTGCTTCACTATGCTTTATGTAATTCATTTTTTAAATGCTGAGCAAGTCAGCACTGAGGGTTAAACACAGTTGAACAGTCTGGATTAAACTCTGGGAAACAATCAGAAAGTTATGAAGGTTTCAAGTCATTTAGTGCCTCATAAATGACCACAAGAAGTTAAAATTCTAATACTTAAGGTTACTGATAGTCAGTGTGATGACACTACAACTGGCAGAAAACATTCTCATTCCTGTTTTTTGTTAAAATTCTGGCAGCTGAATTTTGTATAAGTTGCATCCAATCAGTGGTTCTCAGGTAATTCAGTCAAGAGTGCACTGATTGGGTCAACATTTTCTTAAATTAATCAGGCAAGATTTGAGGATTTCTAATCTTTGGGAGGCATGGAGGTGCAGTGATTTGCACTGTCACCTCACAGCAAGAAGGTTCTGGGTTCATATCCCAGCCTTTCTCTGTGGAGCTTGCAAGTTCTCCTTGTGTGTGGGGGGGTTCCCTCCCGGTGCTCTGGCTTCCTCCCACATGCAGGTTAATTTATTGGTGACTTTAAATTGTCCGTAGGTGTCAATATCAGTGTAAATGTATGTCTGAATATATGTCAGCTTTGCGATGAACAGGTGACTTGTCCGGTACACACCCTGCCCTCGCCCAGTGTCAGCTGGGATTGGCTCCAGTCCTCCTGCGTCACTGTTAAGGGTAAGTGCTTAGATAATGGATGGATCTTTGTAGCATAGTTCATATGTGAACTGAGAATCAAGAATAACAGCTATTTTTTTGAACTATGTCAAGTTCATTATTTACTATATATAACCACATATACAGTTATTTCAGTTAATACTGTCCATGATTATTGCAATAACATCTCATAATGCATGCATACAATTAATGATCCGTAGCTGAGAGCTCAATACCATCATGCAGTGCACATACAGAGAAAGAAAGACAAATTAAATATATGCATATCAATCTCACACACACACACACATATAATGCAATTATTCGCATTTTTTATAGCATGTTTAAAATTCTATTATTTTGCATTTCACAAAATCTGAGTCTAAAAATAACATAAGGTGGTAAGTAAAGAAGTCACAAGAAGCACACAGGACTGTTTAGAGTTGTTGGAAAGTTTATTTAATGACTTTTGGCAGAGGCAGACCAGCACTTCTGATTGAGTACCAGTGTTTGAGCTAAGCTAATTAGCAGTGGGCGAGCTCTGCCCGTCTCTTCTTTTTCCCCGGGTCTCTTGTTCCAGTTGGCATTTAATTCCCAATCAAGATACTCTGTTAAGAATTGCTTTACATTGTTAATATGGACTTAAAAACTGCTGTGATATGCAAAATCATAGAATTTTAAATATGCCATAAAAATGCAATTAATCGCGATCCACTACTGAAATATTGAAATTCTGTGATTAATCATGATTTTTAAAAAATAATCATTTGCCAGCCCTAATGTATACACACACATATATATATCTCTATCTATCTATCTATCTGTATGTATATATATATATGTATATATATATATATATATATATATATATATATATATATATATATAGAGAGAGAGAGAGAGAGAGAGAGAGAG
>JAPQLA010000019.1:11736396-11747671 GCA_029822935.1 Naso vlamingii
TCAGACAGGGATGAAAGGGAGGAAGAAGAGCCACTAGGTTTTGGAGTGAGGCCGTACATGTTCGAGCCGCTCTCTACAGCTGGCAGAGAGAGAGAGAATGAGAGCCATCTCATCCCTGCAACGTGTGGTCCTGCAAAACAATTGTTAACTGACCGCATTTATATGCCGGGAGGGGTATTCAAGAAAGAATATTATTGGTCGCAAAACTGATGTACGCCCCCAAGTGAAGGGTGAGTCGTCAATATTTTTTAAACACTTTCCAGGAAATGCTTCACTGTAAAACAAAATTTATATAAACTGCAAGACTACTTTTTGGTCATTGTTGGGCCATATATTGTCATAAAGGCAAGGATAAGAGCAACACATATGTGATCAAAAAATCTAAAAATTATTTTTAATTTCATGGGGACTTTAAATTTGCAGACTTCAACAGCAGATGCTAATTCTCAACTATATGCTAACTTATTTGACTGGTGGTTGTCAGGCAGTTTTTAGAGCTTTGTTGCTAAAGAGCAGCCTGCCGTTGTTGTAAACAGTGTTGATGAGAGCAATGAAAGAGAGGAACGGTAAAACTGTGGCATATAAAACCATAACAAGGGCAAAAAGATGCTCATGCACCAAGTGGAGCTTAGAGGACCTGCAGAGCAGTAATTCATCTCCTTACATATTAAAGTGATTTGATCTATCCTTAACGTTAAAAATGTGGTTGTGTACTTTGATCTGTTTGGCAACCACCCTCATTTCTCATTTCATGAAATTTATTAAATTAAGTTTATTTTGTTTATTTGCAAGAGATGTACAAGATTAAACATGTTAACATTTGATGTATCATACCAAAGCTAGCTCAGAGCTAATGTTTATGTAAAATAAAAATCAGCACAATTAATCTTTTCCTACAGTGACAGTTCAGGTTTTGTGGCCAACCATCATTTATCGTAAAATATATAATTTTGAATAAATGGTAATAGAATCAATGTAATGATTCTATTAATATAATTAATAAATAATATAATTAATAATTATATAATTCCAAATAACACCCAAGTGTCAAGCTGAACATGTCACTCCGGCAGAACAAAAGGCACATCACTGGTATTTATTTTTTCATGTCATAAAACAATCCCTTGAAGAGATTTTCTAGCCACTTCCAGGCTCACCACACAATCACAAGTGATTTTATAAGTGATGAAAGTTTAGAGCTCAATTTTTTTTTTCTTCATGCTCAGTCCAATGTGGATTCGCCATTAAAATCCCTATTGACAGAAACGGTGAATCAGGGATTAAAATTTCTTTCTTTGGGAATAATAAGTGACAAACTAAACTCATCCTCTACAAGGAGGTCGGATTCACCACAAACTGATCTGAAACCACAGATGGAAGTTACACAGACTGAGCTTTACTTTTATCAAATGTGGTTTAAATCCACATTGAAACTGGGAATCTTCAAGCTTTGTGCCACTTTATTCTTCCACAAATGTTTCTGATTTTTCATTTTCACATCTCAGCCCCTTTATGGTATTAGTTTTTAAAACAGTTTTGTGTCTTTTTTTTAAAATTAGTTTTTCATGAATAAGGTTTGTTTTATAGTAAGCTACAAAATGAATTCAGTGTACAAAACACAAACTTTTTGTTCCAGCGGAGGCATTTCATGGTACATTCTGAAAAACAAAAAAACAAAAAAAAACAAAATGAATAGAGTGCTGCACAAAGTTATGTATTTTTAAAGTTAACCTTAAGCATTGCCCTGGTTTCCTTGACAAAAAGCCAACTGGATTCTTCCAATGCATTTTGAGGATTTTTGCAGTAAAAAGCTTCTTGTTGAACATTTGTGGCAGCTGTAGGGGAGTTGCATGTGACAGCTCCATATGGATTTATATACAAGTAAAATGTTTGGCCCAGAATTACGTCTTGTTTCCACTTATGTATGTTTATGGCAGCAAGTCATCCAGAAATCCATTCATTCCTATGGGAATCTCTGTGATATCTGATGTGCCTACAAAACTCCTCCCCTCTAATAATTCAGTCCGGAATTTCGGAGAAACCATATGACAGTGTGCAAGCTTAGCTAACAAGCTGCTATAGCTAATAGACTATTTCTTCAATTCAGTTGCTCATAGTTTTAACTCATTGAAAATCTGATTCAGCTATGGTTACATGTCAATCCTCCGTAAAACGCATTCGCTTGCTCAGGACACAAGGGGCATTATCCAAGTTTTTCGGATTTACGGAACATGCGTAAGTGGACACCCAGCATGATGTCCAAAATTGGTGTTCATGCCCAAAATGACACTGCAAGTATTTTGTGACACCAAATAAGTTATTTTTACTTCATGTTGTCCCATATGCAGTTAAACAGTATTCTCAAAATGCTGTACGGTCACATCTTTACATTGCATTTATTCTCAACTTTAAAAACTTAGATATTTCCAAATTACACTGGAATCAAATTATACGTTTTCAGACTTCGTTCTGACTTGACTCAAACTATTAGGGTTCATTTGAATAACTTAAATGTTCACATCAAATGTTTGCTGGTTCAGATTTTTCCATTGAAGGATTTGCTGCTTCTGACTGAGAATTTGTTCTTATTTTCTGACTTACGATAGCCTAAAAGATTTATCGATAAATCAAAAGAAAGAAAATGACAAAATCAGTAAAAATTGGAGAAGAACAAATGAATTTTTCATTTTCAGCCATACACTTGCCCTTCTTTGTGTTTTCTATTCTGTTCTATAAACTTTGTAATAATAAATGTCACTTCAAAGCACAAAGTGCAGCATGCAAGACTTCATGTGTGGGAAGAAATAAAATTTCCTTCTTGATCTCAAGAGCAGCAGCACAAACACTCCGACTACTATCAACACTGCAGCCCTCCTGACAGCTACACACCTGCTGGCTGTGTGTCTGCCAGATCCTGAGGGAGGCCTGCGGTTTCCCACATCCTGCGACAGCTGAGCTCCCAGGTGCCCAGGCTCGGTCCAGGAGAGCAGAAAGTGTTGGGACATTTTCCTCCCCAGCAGAAAATCAACAGGGAAAAGATCAATTAAACAGAAGGAAGAGATGAGAGAGTCTGACTCAGAGGAAGGAGGAGGAAGATATAATTTTACTTTTGAATTCCCTGATGGAGGGAGGTATGTTCAGATTTAATGTAACAATATTCGCCTACACTGCTGCACACTGCTGGTTACAAGGAAATATGAACATTATGAGTTTTTTCAACATTAAAGGGGAAAAAATGCTGTTTTGCTCATTTCTCCCAACTGGACTATGGCTAACACTTTCCTCCAGATCTTCTCCCACAGTCACTGCACTGCTGCGTCTTGTTTTAGGGAATTTTCAAGTTAAGTGGAGAAGTGGGAATTTTTAATCTATCAACCCTTGTAGTCCTTTTCTTCGTGTTTCCTCTTAAAAACAAAAAGATGCCTTTCGTGAGAACAACACCAGGGGTTGTGTTGGTGCTGGTATGTTGCTTCAGGTACAGGTGAGTCCAGATTAAAGGACCACTTTTTCAACCTTATCCCTATCTATCTGAATTCGAGATGTAAAGTATAATCCCAACAATATTATTTTTTTAATGTTCTTTGTGTCTCTAGGTTGCAGCTTCAAATTCTCTTGTTCTTCCGAGAACCATTGCCATCACTGGTTCTTGTAAAACTATGCAATATTAAATAAAAAAATAATGTTCCAGTGTGACAAACAACAACCTCAGAGACCCGGCAAGTACTGTTATTTTTGTGATTATTTCATGTAGAGAATAATAGCAGCCTTTAGGAGTCTTTCTACCGCTGTGTTCGGTGTGGACCTGGGACTAACGCAGCCTCACTACAACACAGCACGTTAAAAACACCGGACAAGAGCGCTAAAACTGATGTAAATAGATCATTTAACAGCTTATGGAAAAGTAACATTGGCCATGCAACTTGTCTGTCTGTAGACTACTGATGCATCATGCCAGCCACCGCCGGACTACCTGGTAGCTAGCCTGGTTAGCCAGGTTAGCTACCTAGTACATCCATTGCAGTAGCAGTTTCGATCCAACTCATCTCCTTGTCACTTCAGTGTTGTACAGGCTGTACACACTGTATGAACACTTGTGTTGTTAATAAGTCAGTCCTCCATTTATAACATCCATCTCACTTACTACTATACATTGTAAGTCTATCATTGTCACCATGGCTTTGTGCTTCCGTCTTCAGTCAGCATGCTTCCTGATTGGCAACTGTCCTCAGTGATCCCTCCACACAACAGGATTTCCAATCATAAATGTTGAACATGTTTAACATTTACGACAAAACGGGGTGGCCCCGATTGTCTTCCAAGCAGATCAGGGATGGTCAGATCACTCTTAACACAACTCACACCACAGGAAAATCTGGCAAGATAATTTTTAGAACCATCAGATAATTGGGCCATTGCTGACTTTGGTCGGAAGGGGGGAATTGGGCCCAAAATCAGCCCGATTATCTTGTAGTGTGTACCCCGCTTATGCCTCCTCTGCTCAATCAGTCCTTGCCAGATTGTTCTTTACATTTCTGTGAGACTCCAGCATTTACCTTCAGATTGCTTACCTGTTGCTTACCTGCCAACCCAGCTTGCCTCTGACTCTCCTGCTTTGTTGTAACACCAGTAAACCCCTCAGCCTTCTGTCCCTGACAATGAGTTCCTCCGGGTTTCTGTTCACCTGTCCCTGGGACTGTTTGCCGACTTTCTGCCACGACAACACTGTGCGAGTTTCCCTGTCATGTAGAAAATTTCATCTGTTTGCCTGCCCCACTTTCATGAGTGAGTTTCTCTGTCAAGTTTCCTGTTGGAATAATGGATTAGGTGCTCTTGTCAGCTTACCTGCCCTGTTTATGTGAGTGTTACCTGCATTAACTTACCTGTTGGTAAATTAACGTCTGGTTCAGCCTTTTTGCTGAACTGTGTGTGTGTGTGTGTGCGTGTGTGCGTGCGTGCGTGCTCACCTCCCTGCACTCCCTTGCTTGCTGGCTTACTTTCTCAGCTCATTCTCTAAATTTTTCCCAAGCCATAACTGACTTTTGCTAACCTGAACATTAATAACAATACTACTGTTTACATGCCTGCTGAGTTTTAAGTAAAGGTCATTACCAGCTTTACTTGTTATCAATATGCTGCATCTGGGCTCACCATTCACATCTGTGACAGTGTGCCGTAAAGCATTTCCTGGCACTTCCGCTCACTGAGCAGACAGGGCAAAGACATTGTAAAAGACAGGATAGTTAGTCCAGTCTCCCTGCCAATGGTTTCATTTGCTGAAGATTTAAAGCATCAGTATTAAATTTAGACTGCTTCATAACCATTTAAAAGCTCCTCATAGGCTCTTTAATGTATTTCCATTCAACTGCAAATATCTTTTTATTGAGATGGAAAAAAAAATGACTGAAGCAAAGAGGAAGCCTTGGCTGGAATACTGGTTGTTGACCACAGAGGCTAAATCACTTGAGGACGATCGTAAAAATGGCTTCCAAAATTGCCTCTGACTTCACTTAGTTTTAGCAATCTGGGAAATGAAGTTCCCTCTACTGTCAAATCCTTGATGGTCACAGAAGATTGTCAGATAACCTGCCTCTTAAGCTCCATTACCACTGAGGGGTATAGTTCAGTTCAGTTCAGTAGGTTACAGTTGGGAATAGTACACTGTGATCTGGCCTACGTTTCCACTGCCAACCATACCCTTACTTGGTGGGCGAAGTATATGCCGGATGGTGATAGCTAGGTCAGCTACGTAAGTATTGTTACATCATAACTCCTGAAATAATGCCAACTCAGTTCTTCACTTAACGCACTTTTTCTTACAAAAATAACCAGGGCTGACCAATATGGGATTTGTGGAAGTAATGCCGATATTAATAATTGGGACTAAGAAGATTCTCATATCATATTATCATATCATATTCTCATTTATTGTACATATATGCACTGAATGTAGTTATCAAGTAGTTGTGACAAAGACATGCAATAATGGAGGCAGGATCATCTTAAATTTAACTTAAATTACATCTTAAACTTCACTCTAAACTTCCGTGTACTGAAGAGTAAATACTTAACTTGTTAGCTATTTAATAATGAGCCACAAACTACCTAATTACACCATTTTAAATCACTAGTCTTAAGCATTTTTTTCTCAGCTTTAAAAACAGTTTTAATATCAACGCATATTGGTAAACCATATGCCGATACTGGTATATCTGCGATGGCCTATAACATTGTCCAACCAATATATCAGTCCGGCCCTAAAAATAACAGAAGTAACAGAGATTTAGTAAATTATGTTGCTTAGTCTGTAATGTAGCTGTAATAAAAATCCAGGCTATTTTTTATGAAATGGAAAAATAAAACAAAATTTGACTGATACATTCATATTATATCTATTTACAATGAAAGGTACATACAGAGCCTCGGGGCCAACATTGTTGTCCTGTCTTAACTGTACATTTAGACAAGCTAACATTGCAGCTTATAAACTTTATCAGAAATGAAAAAAATTCTTTAAAGAAAAAGTAATGTTTTGAAATGTTACAGAAACATTATGGTTAGCGTCATTCTCCACACGGATCAGCAGTTCATTGGTTAATTTTCTCTGAAGGTGACAGCGTAAGAGGTCAGGCTGATGCAGCGAGCAGAGCTGCTGGTCTCACCCTGTGAGCTGCGGCAAGTCTGAAAACTTCGGAACAGATTCAAAACCAGGTGTTATTTGGATAAACTGACTGCTGTACATACTTCGGCATCTACATGGTGACATTCTTGCCTTAAAAAAATATAAAACCTACTGAAGTGATACATTAACGGTTCTACAGCAACACTTAAAAAATGGACTGCAGTGTGTGAAGCTCCATCCGTTTGGGACCCCAAAGGAAGGGTCACCAAAATAGGGATGGTACAGTACAGTTATTTTGGCACCATCTACAACTTTTAACGGTAGAAACCTAAAAAACTGTGAGCTGTACAATGCCAAACCAAACTGTATTGCTCAGTGGAAATGGGGCTTTAAACACACAATAGGTAGTTTCTGCCACTAGAGGTCTCTCTATCAAATCAATTTAAAATAGCATAGCTGTCGTGAAGTTGTGTGGGATCAGAAGATTCTTTTATTTCATTGTTAAACAGCCACCACTGCTCACTCAGGCAGAAATGTTCAAGACCCCATTAAGTGGATGTCAGAGTGCCATTTACTCCCGTGAAGTAACATATTTCCTTTAAAAACGTAAAGCTAGGGTGGGACATGATAATGATTGGTCTTGAGAGTAGCCAGTCGCACCAAATGTGCGTGACGCCCCCTGCGAAATTTAAATTTGACAGCAGCTAGCACCGTAAACATGGAAAACAGTCACGAAAAGAGCCTTCTCTCTGCTGTGGAGGACTCCACATCACCACCATCGCCAAATCCAGCGAGTTCAGTGACTCAGACAGGGATGAAAGGGAGGAAGAAGAGCCACTAGGTTTTGGAACGAGGCCGTACATGTTCGAGCCGCTCTCTACAGCCGGCAGTGCTGCTGAGCCGACAGAGACACAGGCTCATCTCCGCTACATGTGGTCCTGCACTACTATGATATGACGGAGGTGGAGGGTGGGGATGGGTTGCTTAACTGTAAATTAAAATTAATCAAAAGTTGCAAAACTACTTTTTGGTTATTGGTGGGCCATATATTGTCATATAGGCAAAGACAGAATTTTAAAAAAAAATAAATTGAAAAATCATTTTTCATTTCATGGGGACTTCATTCATTAAATATTTAGGATAATGTCAGAACACAACTCAACATATAGCTATCAAGTTTTCTTGATATTTGACAACAGTGTGTTTCAGCTCTGTGGACATCCTGGTCATTTAAGAGAAATCAGAGCCCGCACACCAGATAGTGCTCCCAAGGCAGAAAATTTAAACGCCCTGATCGTTCTCATCGACTGCAGAAGAATGAACATCAGCTTTTTAGATTTTCGGCCTCTTTGTACCTGCAGATTAATGACGGGCAAACTATCACAGCAGCTCTGCAGCTCTGTATGCTGAACTGCAAGAGCGAAATGTGACTCCAGGCACTACATACCGTCACATCACAGCGTCAGAACATGGCCGACACTTCCGAACATTCCTGTCGCCGCTAAGATGCAGCAAGAGAGAACGCTGTCATGTTTCCGGCTCTCTGATCTCTTGCCCAGCACACACACACACACACACACTTACAAGCTAACATAGAACAGAGGACAGGCCTGTACATGACATGAGCACTGCATTGCTGATTTGTGTGTGTGTGTGTGTGTGTGTGTGTGTGTGTGTGTGTGTGTGTGTGTGTGTGTGTGTGTGTGTGAGCATTAAGCCCTGCCCAGTGCACATGAGCAAACATGTCAATCAAGACATAAGCAAACCAACTTCAAGCCAATTGGCTCCTGCCAAACCTTTAAAATGCACTGTTCATTGAAATGTGTGAATGTGGGCGACATGGTGGATAAGTGGTTAGCACTGCCGCCTCACAGCAAGAAGGTCCTGTTTGATTCTTGGCTGCGATCGAGCCTTTCTGTGTGGAGTTTGCATGTTGTGCCCGTGCTTTGGTGGGTTCTCCTCAGGCGCTCCAGTTTCCCCCACTTTCAAAAACTTGTATGTTTCCGGTCAGTACCCTTGACTGAGGTACTGGCTAAGATCTGGAGTTGGTCCCTTGGCATCGCGCTGTGGCTGCCCACATCTCCTCAGGGATGGATTAAATGCAGAGACCAGCTCTCACTGTTTGCTTTGTATGTGACCTTTACCTTTAAGGGTGTGTGTGGTAACACACACAGTAACAGACACCGTACCTTTGCTATGATTAGACCTGCAGAATCATATCACAGAAAAATTAGCTGCTTAATCCTGCAGGTCAACAGGGCGAGAAGCACACAACCTGCTGCTTGATGAGAACACACACACACACAAACAACAGTGTGCAAACATACACGTAACACACACCACATGCGTCAAACGTAAGTAGAATTTGACTGTTAATATTCCTTCTTTTGCCAGAGAGAACATGAGAATTTAGACATGTTAAGTTCAGTAAAATACACAGGATGAGATTTTTTAACATAAATGCAAAACAACAATTTCCGATGTGATACCTTCATATGAATTCAATTATATTTCACATGTGATAAACTCGCATAGAGGCACATATTGTTTCTGTATATTTCACATGTAAAACATCACAATTCATTTGTGCAGAGTTGACAATAGGACCTAATTTATTTGTTCAGCAATTATCCTCAAAACAGTGTTCACTGAGATACACAAGATATTTTAAAGTTAAACAAACTTTGTTATCATGTTTCATTGAAGATGACACAAACAGTATATCTAAATAAAAATTATAGATACTTATAGAGACTTAATTGGAATTAAAAAAAATAAGGGTTCAATTAAAACAAGTTGACTCATGACACATTAATATTCTGCCATTTCTAAATGTAAATATGGTCACCAAATGATTTAATGCTAATAGGCAGACTGATAATACATAATATGACAAAGACAACTCTACTGATATGTAGAGGGGCTGCAATTAATGATTATTTTCAATATTGATTAATACACTGATTATTTTCACAATTATTCAAACAGTTCTTTATTCCATGAAATGTCAAAAAAGTCTGAAAAATGGTCATGTTAATTTCCCGGAGCCCAGCGTGATGTTTCAAAGTGCTTCTTTTGTCCAAACAACAGCCCAAAACACAACAACTCCTCATTTATTATCATAAATGACACAAAAAAAGAAACAAATCCCCACTTTGAGAGACTAAACCAGCAATTTTTTTAGCTTAAAAAAAAAAAAACAACCTGAAATGATTAAACCATTGTCAAAATAGTTGTTGATTAATTTTCTTTATTGTATGACTAATCGATTAATTGTTGCCAAATCTAATCTAATCCATATAATCTATGCAGATTAAAGGCAGGTTGTGAACAAATCTTGATAAAATTTTATGGACAAATCAAATTTTCTCCTGTTTGACACCTTTAACCAACCTGCTCGAGGGACTCTGGTTATGCTTTGTTTAATTTTGAGAAAAGTAAAAAGAATTTTCCTTTTGTGCCAACACACTTTCCACATTGTTACATTACATTTAGATTAAAACAATCACTTAATGTTTGTAAAAGAACACTGTAGTCAGCCCATGAAAATGAACATTTCTGTTTTTGCAGGAGCTTAAGATGTTTTGGGGTTTTTTTTAAAATTGAGTCTATTGAATTAAGACAGCGCACTTTAATCAACATATCAGCAGTAAACATCAATGTAAATATGCCTGAACTAATTAATGCAATGGCTACATTTCCTCTGTAGTCCTGAGGCAGGTACCATAAGAAGCAGTCACACAGACGTCTCATAGCACAGTCCACGGGACATCACACCAGTATTTTACATTCAGTACAATTCTTATGATCATATTTTGTAGCCTAATATAAAAAAAATGTTTATATTTTTATCTGTATGAAATCATTTAACTGGGGGACAAGTCTATTCAAAACCCACCCAGGAACATCTGAAAACTATCAAGTTTTGTTCTTTATGTTGATAAGTCAACACACACACACACACACACACACACCATAAACACATAAATACAACACACTGATCACAGGAGAACTGAGGAGCTGTGAGTTTAAGGGTCTTCGTGGCATGGACGTTTTAAGGGGAAACTTGAGAGCTGAATTTTTTAATTAATCTTTGGTTAAAGAAACAGATCACAGAATGGACCGACAGCGAGGAAGCACAAACTCTGAACCCTGAATAAACTTCCTGCCGAGTTCCTCCCTGCATTCATGATTATTCACTCAGTGATATTTGTGAGCTCGACTCACGTGCTGAGTCCTCTTTGTCCCCTCAGTGCTACACACTGACAGGACTGAGAAAAGTGTTTTTCTCATGTGTACCAGGACCTAACACACACACACACACACACACACGTGCAGAGACACGCAGAGACACACACAGTAACATCGTGTCAGATGGAGGGTTGATAGCATCTTTACACGACTCTCAGGCTAATTACACGTCTAACAGACTCATTAGCTGATTCACTGGACTGAGTTACAGCATCAGTTTCAGTTCAGAGGAAACTCGACCCCACAACACCTGACACACACACACACACACACACAGGTACACACACACTGGTTTACAGTATTATACACCCATCACATACGGTCAAGAGTGTCATTGTTACAGGCAAATACTCACACAGAGCAGACACACACACACACACACACACACACACACACACACACACA
>JAPQLA010000019.1:11809577-11830863 GCA_029822935.1 Naso vlamingii
ATGACTTTAGGTGGAGGCAGGCTAGCACTTCCCACTGACTACCAGTATTTGAGCTAAGCTAATTAGCGGTGGGCGAACTCTGCCCGTCTCTTCCTTGTTACTGCACGCACAGTCAAAAGAATGGGATCTATCTTCTTGTCTTGAACTTGAGAGGAAGGCAGATAGTTAAAAAAAAAAAAAAAAGTTGCAAATCCCACATCCATGTTTCATTTTGTTTTCATTTTATTACAACTGTAACAACTCTTTAACAATAAAACCTCATGTTGCTTGCTTTACATTTCCTGAACAGGATCATTAAAGTAGCTTAGCTACATCTGCTTAAAACTCTAATGAACTAATAGACATGCAGGTATGTGTAGGGTAACATTCTGCTTTTAAGCATCTTTGTAATTACATAAACTGTATTAGACAACAGATAAATGATGTAAGGACTCAGAATGCAGTAATTGTTGCTTTCATCTCAGAGGATTTCTGCCAGTTTGTTTATGTATGGAACATGTGCCAGCGTGTCAGCTTTATGTCGTCTGCTGCCTTTCGTGTTGCCCGCAGGGACCTGCAGCAGGAAATATTGCGACAGAGCCATCCCAGCTGGCTGCGCTCCTCTTTCGTCTATAACCACCACCTGTTCTCTCTCTGCATTCTGGTGGTGGTGCTGGCCATCCTGCTCTATGTGCTGCGCCTGCGGAGGATCCACCAGCGGGAGCAGCGACAGACAGAGGTCCTGAACCTCCTCTGGGCTGAGGAGGGAGAGTCCCTCCTCCCATGAAAAATATGTTTCGGAGGTTCCGGTCTGCTGATCTGCAAGATTTCGTGTCCTCTGTGACATGTTTGACTAACTGGAAACAAACCTGAAGACTGAGTATGGAGGACAAAACCTGGAAATTACTCACCAGTGAAGGGTGTCTCTGAGATAATGAGGATACAAGGGAAGAGCCGAGGTGTCATGGTATGAAAAAAACATCACAGTACAGAGATGGTCTAATGAGCCCGAGAATCAGACTTCTCTGTTTCTTCTTTGATCATGCAGCTTTAACAGAGTCTATCTCAGACTGGAAAAATGTTCTCTTTACTTCTCTTTTAAGACTATTTTACAAAGAAGAGTCAATTTTGCATAACAGGACTGAACAGCTATCATTAGTCTGCTACCCAATTCTTCTGTGAACCAGTGCCATGTTTTAACTGTGTTTAATGGCAGTCTGACTGTTAATGTCGATGTGACTAGCTGAGGATATTCAGGAATATGGGTCTATGGAAAACCATAAGGACAATTCAACATCCGTGTAGGAGACGCTGTCTAAAGGCAAAGGAAAAAGAAACGCGACTCCAATAGTGACTATGAGGATTCATGTTTGTGTCTGTGGAGGCCATTTCAGTCTGTCGGTCCACGGTGAAACTGGATCTTGGCTGGATAATTAATCCTAATGACTTGGGTGACTGTACACCTGGATACCTTCAGGACAAATTGTATTTGCCTCAGTTATACTTTAAAGATCTCCTCCAACCAAAAAAGTGTTTTTCTAATGTGTGTATGCCACCTAAAGCATTCTTGATCAGAGCTTCAGAGTTTCAGAGTTTGTTGCTAAAGGGGTGTTTTCATATCCCTGTGCTGAACATGGAGATTTTCAGGGCATTTCCCAAGAATCTGAGTTTCAGACGTACTCCAGGAAACCCAGATTTGGTACATCACAAATTCAAAAGCCTCCTGCAGGCAAAGAAACGTGCAACCTCCAGTGCAGAGTGAACTTCACCATCCAGAGGGTGACAGTTCACATTAGCACAACCATTAACACTGTGCCACTGCCAGTTACAAGCTAACAAGCAAACAAACCAACTACATACTGCACTGATGCGTCTGCTAGTTGCCAGTTTTGGTGCTTAGCAGAATTCGTATCTTAGTCTGCTTACCGCCACTTACTGTAAGAGACAGCAGTTTCACTTTGTATTATCAGCTTTCTGAACAGATGATTAAGCATTGTTATGAATTTGCTGTTACCATTCAGTAATTTATCAGCAGTGACAGACATTGTTCTTTCCTAGATGAGATGGGAACGGTCCTATGTTTTTGGCTCGCAGCATTTAGCTCGTTGGAACCAAGACATTTGTATGACTGCAGAGTTTGTCATCTGAGGGTTAATAAAGCTTTGCACATTGCTAGTTTATTAGCTTGTTATCAAGCTAATAAGCTGCTAATGCTAAAAGGGCTAAAATTAACATGCTAAAGGCAGCTGACATGTTAAAGTGGTAGAACTTTGAGCAAGCAATTTGATATTGAAATGGTAATTTAGCTTAAAGTACAGCTGAGACTGAATAAAGCTGAGACAATGCCGAGCTGAGCCTGACAAGTGAAGTCTGAAACTTTACTGAAATGGTCACTGTAACAAAATTAACCGGGAACAAACTCATTTCACATTTTTTTCGCTAGTGGTAAAGATTAAAAAAATGTTAACACTCTCTTTGTATTTCGATTTAATAAGTTGAATTAACTTTAATACCAGTCACTTGCTAGAGTTTAATCATTCTGTTTTGTTTTGTTTTGTTTTGTTTTTTTCACAATTTAGGACAAAAGGCAAAAGACAAGAAAATAACTTGCCAATGCAAGTGCAAGGTAGAGGCAGGAATACCTAAAGGGCTTACACAAGGCCTCTACCATATTGAACACGAAATTCACATCAAAATAAAAGACCAGCAATTATAGACTGGACAGTGGGGAAAAACAGAATAGAAGAAAAAAGTAAAATAGTAAACATTTTAAAGGAAAAGAAAATCAACAACTGCAAAAAACAGTCCATCTGCAGAGATGTGTGAGTTAGCCTGTGTGTGTGTATGGATGTGTGTATCATTTCCTAAATGTGATATTGCATCGCTCGTGCTCTAGATCTGTCTACATCTTTTCCTTCTCTGCAACATGTACCTTTAAATATGAGTATCGAGTAACAGATTTTAACATAAATTAATACCTTCAGACCAAAAAAACAAAACGAAACACAGAAAACAAAAGCACAAAACAAACAAACAAAAAACAATAAATCTTTTTAGGAATCTGTCATTTAGCTAGGAATTTATTTGCTGCGATCAGCAGCTCTGTAGTATGGAGGACCACAAGCGCCAGGAAAATTGTAATAAACCTTTTCATTAATTAAAAACTAATTGTACAATTGAAAATAAGAATAAATGAGTTTACAAATTCATTAATTAACCCATAAATAAAAAGAATTATAATAAAATATTTAAAAATGAAACTTTAAAACAGCAAATAAATACATCATTTAAAAATGCAGTTTTAAAAACAGAAATGAATAACTGAATTGATGAACTGAATTAAGAATGCAGCTTTTAATCTGGCATTTACAAGGGCAGTTCCTTTCTCATTTTCATTTCTATTTCCTAGCTGTGATTCCTGATCCTATGAGTCTATTAACTAATCGATTAGTGAAGTCATTTAGCCTCTCGATTTAGACTTTCCATTACACTTTAGGCCATGAATTAGTAAAACAAGGTCAAATTATGCAAATTCGGATGGAACGAGCTCTCTGATTAGTTATCAGGTGATGTTACACCCCACGGCTAATTTGCAAGAACTTGCCCTTTTAAATGCCCAATTAAAAGCTGTTTTCTTAATGTTTGAATTCAGTTATTTATTTGATAAGAAAACTGCATTTTTGAATATATTTTTAAATTGAGTTATTTATTTAGGAATTCTTTAATGTATTTTTAAATTATGTACTTATTTATTGTTTTAAAGTTTCATTTGTGAATTTTTTACATTATTTCTCTGTTTATTAATGTATTAATTAATGGATTTGTAAACAAAGTTTTTAATTCCTGCTTTAAATTGTACAAGTAGTTTTAATTAAAGAAATAGTTTTTGCAGTTTTCTTGACCCTTGTGGTCCTCCACAGTGTAGGTTGCTCTGTCGGTTGGTTGTTCCTCACAAGTTCTGCACTCTTTTGCAGCCTTTAGTTTTCTCCGTAGGAGGCTGAAATTTGACATGAGGGTCAAGTGTGTGTGTTGGCGTGTGTGTTAAGTTGTGTGTTTGTATTCTTGCTAATTGCTGAAAGGGGGCATGGCAGTGGAAGTGGCCTATAACAAAAAGGTGTGTAACTTCTAAAGGGATTAATGTAACAATGCCAAACTTGGTAGAAACACAGACACACTTTCATCGGTCATGGCTTGCTCTGTCCCCTTCCAAAACTCATCATCTGTTTGTCTGAGGTTGTAGAGTCTTGCGGGAGACATTATTGCAGACAGTAATTGTTATTTCTTTACTTTCTTTGTGTTCAATTATACAGTAATTGCATTTTTAGCTTCTGGTTGTTTTAATTTAGAGTGCACATCCGTGTGAGGTGATTATTGCTTCTCTGCACTCAAAGATATTTTTTGGTCTGCAGCTTCTTCTGCCTCATTGGGATGGTTCTCTCAAAGTCAGTCGTGCAGACCGCCGATGCCAGCTGCAGGGCTCAGGCCTCAGATTGTGCTTTGATACTTGTATGCAACTGTTGTACAGCCAAGCCCCCGTCCAATGATTTTTATCAGACGAAAGACAGCCAAGAGGCCTTTTAGCTTAAATTAGTGGAGAGGTCTGCAGAGTGTTTGGATAAAGGCACTGAAAGCAGATGAAGACTTTCTAGGCCTGATTCAAACAGATGCCATCTGATTTCTGAACACAATAACTCCACGAAAGAGGAGAAACTCTTGTGCCACTGGCTAAAATTGATGCTGGAAAAAGGAAAACAGTTCTGGAATGATCTCAGTGTGTTAAACATTTAGGTTTTAAAGGTTTTAAAAATGAACAACTTGGAAGCCATTTTTCTAGAAGAAGCCTGACACTGAGAGTTTATTTTATTCTGTTTTTTACATCTGCTGTATTTCATTTTTCTGGCTTTTTCTGTGTTTTAGTGAGTCTTGACTTTGTAATATGTGCTACCAAACTGACACAGGGGAGCAACAAACCATGACGATGCAAATATGTGTCAGAGTTGAACCTGGTGAAACTTCCTGAGAAGTTGAATAATGTGCTGATCCCACAGTGGGAGGTTTTTTTAATGTCCTGTAATCCTGTTTGTGATTTAGCTGATTTTAGCCCAGAGTTATTTCAGACCTGACCTGTGGTGCTTGTGTAAATGTTGTTAAGAGGGGGAGGTTGTTTAACTTTCTTTTTTCTTTTTTTCAACTTTAAAATGTCATTCCATTTTTGCTGACTATGTTCCATTCACACTTGTTCTCTTTATTTCTCTTTGTCCTGATACGTTGCTACATGTCCTGTTAAACTGTCAGTGTGTTTTTAACCTTCATCTTCTCTTCTGTTCTTCAAAAATCATTCCATGTGAATCTTGAAAGAGCAGCTAAAAGTCTAAACACTTTAATTCTTTTTTTTTCCTGCTGCTGCTGCCCTCTCACACTTCCCGCTGTAGAGTAACTGTGGACCTCTGACTCCTGCATCCTGATGTGCTTTTTAGGATTTCTGCTCCTCCTCTGATGGTTTGCTCCTGACATGGAACGGATGGTTGTGTTTTGTCAGTGTTGGGCATAGTGCAATGTTGTGCAGGAGTTCAATGAATGAGACGTGACTTTTTAATCAAGGTACCGAAAGAATTCCAATACAATAAAGGATAATTTTGTAATAAAATTTGTTTTGAGTTTTCTTTGTTATGTGTTTAAAGGGAGAGTCAGCAGCACTTGTTCCTTGCGACTTGTAAACACAACATTCAAATTGGGCCTCACGTCCTGAGCTCAACACCACCAAAAGTATCATAGCGTGTACTTATACTGCTTGTACCTACACAGCAAGCTATGTAGGAATATTACATTTATTTTAATGGAAAAGTCAATTTTGCGAGCTAGCGCAAGCTAACCACCAGTGTTTGGCACCTATCAGTCCAACAGAAAGCAGGTCTGTTGTGTAAGGTTAATTTAACCTGTTACAGTATATGCAGGTTAATGTCTCAGCCAATCAGAGGGCTGGTTGGTTAGTATGTGGGCGATACGGAAGTGACGTCATTGTGTACTGGGCTAAGAAGTCGGAAGTAAACAGTTAACAGCAAGTCACTCTCTCTGTCTCGTTATTATGATACAGTAAACGTACAGTAACGTAACAAGGTCAACTCTGCGTCATTCTTCTTCTCCAGCCTCTCCTTCAGTGCTCAAAAGTGACTGAAAGACAAACTGAGATTCACTCTTGTCCTGGAGTGACCTTTATCCACTTACCATTTCACCTTTTTTTATTTCCTATTCTTTGGTTCTACATCCACATTTGTAATTTTCTCTGGTCTGAGTGGCGTCCATTCACTGCGCTCCCAACCTTACCTGAGATCTCTCGTTGGCAGGGGGAAACACACCCACTCCCCACCCAGACTCGTCCTGATTAAACCAAAACATCAAAATACAGGCAGAGGGCGGGGCTCTGCAGACACAGTCACCACCACACGTCTTGAGGCCCAGAAGTTATCTGTTTAATTTTTTAGGAAAATCCTTCTGACTCCACCTTTAACTTACGGGGTGCTTAGGTCCTAAACTGATCCTTGAAGCTCGCATCAATTAACCATTTTCACAATTCAGGTGATTGGATGACAGCTTTGGCCATGAATTTAGAAACCTGTGTCTTGAGGTAAAAAACGTAAATGTTAACCTTTAAGAAAATATCTTAACATGATCGATAGAGTTTCTTTTGTGGCACTTAAAGTTGTATCCCAGTTCAAATTCTTGACTTAATTTTTTAAAAAATACATTTAAATTTCAGCATCTACAACTCACTGATAATTCCCGAACAGCTGCTAAATGTAACTTGAGGTGGGATTGCTTTCTAACTGCTGTTTCCAAGGTCGAGACAAAATGAGGAATCTCCATGATACCTTTTCAAAATGGCAAAGTTGTTGTTTTCTGACTCTTAGAGGGGAAAAAGTTTTACACAGAAAAGGCCTGCTTTGGGCTCAGATTAGATATTACAGGAGGAGATTACAGAGTCAGTTCAACCTTATTTTTTGTTTTAAGATTTAAGAATTTTTAGATCATCTCTGAGTTGATTAGAGATCCAACCAATGTGCTTGTCACATGGTTAAACTGTGTCTAAACACCGTCTTCACACACGCACAAACCTTCCAAAAATGAGAATGTTTTGAAACCAACAATTTTTCACATCCACCTCCTCAGTGGTTGGCTGGATGTTTATAGGAGGTGGCTAACAACTACTTCTGTCAATTTGTGTGTCATGAAGTGTAACAGTATGAATACCTTCTACAAGGTGTGCGCCTCCCTGTTTTAACATAATTTCTTCCCTCTGCAGGCTTTTGAATGTGGCTGTCTTAAGCAGGACTTTTCAGAAAGGAAGCATTTCCATTGAAAACTGCCCATAGTGAGATTTGTGGTTTAAAGTGTGCTTAATTTTTATGACGTGAGAACCACTGACAAAATTCCATTCACGCTGGGGAGCAGTAAAGCTGCCTGACAGAGATCTGACAACATAACCGAACCATTACTGTTATACTACTTTAAATTAGGCTTATTGAGGTCAGTGTGGGTTAAGTGTGTAGAACCAGAAATTTTACTGAGATTTTCCCCAACAGAACTCAAACTGGGAGTATAACAGCTGTAAGGCAACACTGAGGGCTTAAATGCCCGTGAGCAGAAGGAGGAGACTGAGCGGCAGTTGGCTCTTGTCAACATCAGACTGCTGTGAGTTGGATCCTGCCGTGAATCGCTGCCAGCCTGTAAGAAAAAAAATCATCAGTGCACGTCAGAATTTACAAAGGGTTGATCCTCGCCTTCATTCCTTCAGGATAAAGTTATGTAAAAAGCTACTTTCATAACCAGTGCAGTTACTCAGAGTGACCTGCGGGTGGTGCTGCACAGCATATGAACTACTGATCCCAGAATGGAAACACACTTTGATCACTGTTCCCTCACTGCCTTTGAAGGTGAAGAAACACCTGAAAAACCAAATATAAAGTCTGATGTCCATAATATTAAATTATCACTTTAACCATCTCTGCATACTGCATGTGCTCACTGCATATTAAAGGAACAAAGGCCCATTTTTATTTTAAAAATATACTTTAATACAACAGCTGCATATAAATATTAAAATATACATTATACAGGTGTACAGTACACTCACACAAAACCAAAACAAAAAATATTAGGCTTCTATTTGTACGGCACTTCTTGTATTTTTATTTTTTTTTTACTGTTTTATTGTTTTTTGTACTATTTTCTTAAAGGTTACTTACTGACAAAGGAGTTGTACATAAAGATGTGTTAATGTGTTAACAGGTCCGAAGTATCACAGGAGTATTGTGATTACTGGGTTACAGAAAGAGAGACGGAGGGGAAGGGAGGGAGGAGAAGGAAGGAAGAGAGGGAAGGGTTGCTGTACAGTATATGACATGGCATTGTGGAATGTTTGCTAGTCTCTTGATCCTTTCCTCCCATCATTCAACATTGCCCTCAGACAGATAAAAAGAACCAGCACGGTTGTGATTATTCAGTTGATAGCATGTCTTTGTTGGAGTATTATTTCTTTTGTGACAACACATCCTGGTTTTTTTCAGTCCATATCCACAACCACAACTGACCTCGACTCATCGATCTCGACAGAAACGACTGACTCGGTTTTGGTTAAAGCCTTGAGGTGCCGCTCATATGTCCTTAGTACATCTGAGAAATGGAGCTAAGCATCTGAGTTTCAAATCTCTGGTGATTTTTAGCAAAATAAAATATTCTGATAGGCTTTTACCACCTAGTGTTCACCATGTAGACTGTACGCAAGCTAAGCTAAGCTAACTGTATGCTCGTGGGAGTTTCATATTTAATGGAAAGACATGAGTGGTATCAATCTTCTCATCCAACTTTCAGCAAGAAAGTGAGCATGTTTTCCCCAACATTTTGAACTATTTCTTTAACCCTTAAACCTATGATGTCTAGCCAACTGAATTCAAGGCAGTCAATTAACCCCAAAATGTATTAAAAAGTTGGGGTCAAAAGATTAATATTCTACTTATTTAACCCCGCCCCAAAAAGGGGGTGGGGTCAAACAACATCTAAAGGTGTTTGAATCTTCAATTACTCCTCTGTCTTCGATTGGATCATCAAATAAAATCCAGAAAATGTTCAGTCCACTGCAGTATAAAAAAGTAGTTTACTAAAGAAACATTAATCCAACATTTTCCCTGTTGACATGGATTCTGATTCATTAACACACAGTCTGCTGATAAAAAGTTCTGATCCAAAATCCTTTTCAAGTTGGTGGTTTTACATGTAAGTGAATGAATATAAATAACAACCGACACACTAAAATTTAATAGTAAAAAGAGCATATTTAATCAGTAGCCTACCCAGTCTGCTTCATAACTTACAATACGGCACAGCTCAACCAGAAAGCAGGTACTGTAGATGTTTCACTACTGGCTACCATCTTTAAAAAAAAAAAAGGAAAAAATGAACAATAAAGTAAAAACTAGAAAAGCAGGTAAAAATCTTTTTTATTTTGCTGCAGACTGAATACTTTCTGATCTGCAAAGACAGAAAACATTCACAACAACACTTAGTGTTGCTGCAGTTTTTAAAAACTAGGTTTTAATTTTTAAGGAAAACGTGAATCAAGTAAGTAAGCAATGGAGTTTAAGTTTGGTAAAAAGGAAAACAACACTTTTACACTGTGTTATACCTCGAACGGTGTATGGTAATATGAAACATCTTTTTTCCAACTCAGCTCCACCCTCGTACCAGTGAGAGAAGCGAACGTGTGTTCATGTAGGATCTCATCGCTCGTACTAAGAAGCTGGTCAAGAAAACAGGGTCATTAAATGACGGTCCAGGTTTTTAAAGGATCACCAGAGATTCACGTTTGATAAAAACAGATGCTTAGCTCTGTGACTTGAATGTAGTGATGAAACATAAGAGGCACAAACAGAAGCAAGTTTCCAACACCTCCGCCTCAGCAATAAGAAGACTTCACGTGGAGCTGCAGGTCTAAACTGACATCTTCCCCCATCTGGTTTCGTCCCAGATGAGGGTTTCCAGGTCAGTGACAAATGAGACGGGCTCATTGAGATACAGGCCGCCACAGCAAGCGGCGGCCCTTCCTCCTCCTCCCCCTCCTCCTCCTCCTCTGCAGCTGTCAGAGTGTGAAAGGGGGCGGAGGTGGTGGAGGGGATTAAAAAGTTTCAGATCAGCTATTCAGAGGTCCGGGCTAAGTGCTGGTTCTCCCGGCTTCCTCTAACTGGAGGCCTGTTGCCTTTGAAACCGGAGAAGCCGGAGCGTCTCTGACAATGTGAGTGCTGGGGCAAAGTGGGGACGGGCACCCGGAGGTCAGCAGCGTCCCACCAGTGTAGGCTTACTGATGGCTCTATTCATCCCGCCTGCCCACAACACCTGAACGCCTCATCCAAAACCCCAAAGCACGCACAGAGAGGTGGTGAGGGAGGGAGGCAAACAGCTTCTCCCTTTCCTCGTCACTCCAGAGCTACTTCTCCATTTTCTCTCTCTCCACTCTGCTTAGTGATTTCCAAGCAGGGACAATTTCAGACTTCAGATGTCTGAACGCCAGCACACCTGCACGGGCAGGCAAGGCAGCTCTCAGGCAGCTGTTCAAAATCAAACCTGTCCAGCCAATACGGGTGCAACTAACTGTTAATTCATCTATTAATAGGATGACAAAATGTTGACAATCGTGCAAGTATCCAGAGCCCAAGTTTTATTGTTTGGCTCAATACCAAAAAATATTGAACTCAAAATTAAACAGAAATTCAGTACATCCTCGCACAACAGAAGCTGGAAACTGAAAAACTGTTTTTTAGATTACTTGAATTATTAAATTATCAATGTTGTTGCCTTCTCCAAACTTTGTTGACTGACTGACCCCAGATGTCTCCTGCATGTGGCTGCATCACCATCTGGTTGCACCATCGCTCTGTCACTTCTCCTTCAGAGTTCAACTGTCGGCCAGCAGCATTTCAGAGGCAGCTCACTGAAACTGTGTTTATTACTGTGCTACAGCATTAACAGTGTACACTAGCTGAAGGAAAGCCATATCATTGCATCTCTTGCTTCACTGATTTTGGAGACAAAGTTACATAAATAAACAACAAACCAAAGTGCTTCATTAAAGGAATAGTTTGACATTGTGGGGGAGTGGCTTATTTAAATTCTTGCCTTGACTTTTGCTGAACCTAAGTTTAGCTTAAAGGGATAGTTGAGTACTTTTGAAGTGATGTTATGAAGTTCTTATGCATAGTCAGTCTATGATCTTCTGCAGATGGTGATCAGCTGTGTCACTTTTAGAAGAGGGGAGAAGTCACTGCAGCTGAAGTCAGCATTGCACTGTTGCAGACAGGGTCGGCAGAAAAGCTGTTTTTAGCCAGACCTATAAATGCTTCCTTAAAAAATTTCCAAGTAAGCGTTTTTATACAACAGTTAGTTCCTATAAAGCAATTTGATTGGACGAGAGCCATTCCATGAGTGCTTACAGAGTACAACAGCACTGAGACTTTTAACTTTATGTATTACCAGAGGCGGTTAACAGACAGTGAGACGTCTCACTGACCTCTCATTTCCTGTATCAGTGTCACATGGGTTTCTCCACAGCCCGCCCCTTTAGGAGACTAGAAGCAGTCTGAGTCCACTCACTCTTAAGGCAGAAATGAACGTGATCTCAGATTATGACCTATTCTTTCGCCTCAATGTCACAAGGATACATATTGGACCCATTTTCCACAAGACGCATATATCTTCTGAACATTCTGGCACAAAAATAACATTTTTCAGACACACAAATCAGGAGAAAATTAATTTGCAAATAAACAGACACTGAAATGATCTTATAGGTGAAACAATGAAGTAAAACTTAAAACTTACATCAAATAAATATCACGCAACACAAAATCCATCTGCTTTAATCCATTCACACGACGTTATAACACTTCCAAACGAGACGGAGGGACGATGGTTCCTGACTGTCTCCATAGGAGACGTGACTCCGCCCACTTAGGAGACAGGAAGTGTATATACCATTTCACACCATTGGTACAGCGTACAGTGGGTGATTTTGTGTTAATAATTGACTATCTTTGGTATAACTCAGCTTAACAGGTGTTCTAATCACTAACTGTCAGTTGCTAGGTTACTTTGCGACATCAAGTGGACCCTTCTGTTACTTATGAGGTAAGCTAATGTGCAGGATCATGTTGATTGTTTGTGTTGCTTAGCAACAGTCCTGTACCAGTCCAGTTGCAGAACTACTTGTGCTGGTGGAGCCAAAAAAAAAAAAGATCAAATTAGCAAACAAATCCTGTTTTTGCTTTTTACTGTCAACTACATGGAGTTTGTAGGACTGTTGTATAAAAACAATATCACACTCGAGGTCATGCTGTTGGACTGAATATTGTCACTGCTGTGGTGCGGTCGTAGGCACGAGGCTGCAGTACTCCCTTTCGTGTGATATTGCTTAAATATGTGTGACTAAAAAAGGTATTTAAAAAAAAAAAAAAAAAAGTGTAAAAAATTTGTGGCTCTGCTGACTTCGGCTGCAGTGACTTCTCCCCCCTTCTCCTAAAAGTGACACCGCTGGTCACCAACTGCAGAAGATCACAGACTGACTATGCATGTGTGCCTCATACAACCCCACTTCAAAAATACTGAACTATCCCTTTAAAAGCTGTAAACAGGGGAATGAGCTAAACAACATAGGTAATAAAACCTGCAGTGACTTCATGAAGTCTTGTCTTCACTGTAAAGTTCCCAGCGAACCAGTCGGGGCTGAAGAAGTTAAAAGACGTTAATGAGCTTGGCCGAGAAAAAGTTCTGCACATAACCTCCATACAACTATAAATAAGTGTGTTAGTCAGTGAGCTTTACAGGCGCTGGCATGTTGTCAGCTTTGGACAGAGCAGGCTAGCTGTTTCCCTCTGTTTCCAGTCTTTATGCAAAGCTGAAGGAGAAGTTCAGTTTTGCACATTAAGCCTTATAATAAGGATATTTACGATCAGATTCGCTCTCATGGCTGCACCGTTCATCATAATAATGCTGTAAAATGTCGTATATGATCAAAAATATTCTTACCATAAAAAAACCAAGCTTCTCCTTTACGCTAACTGACTGCTAACCGCAGCTACAGATTCACCTCCGCAGCGATGTGACTATCCTTTCATCCAACTCTTGGCAAGAAAGAAAACAAGCACATTTCTGAACATTTGAACTATTTAAAGTATTAAATAAAAGTCAGTTGAGGAAATTCTTGAATTTATAGAAACGTGCAAGGAAATTGCACTGGTGGCTACAATGGCAAGGGATCGTCTTCGGTAGCTGCAACTGACACAACGCAGTTGTGTTCGGTGGACACTGAGGGTTTGATTTTTTTCAAACTACAAACTATTTAAAACTACAAACAGAGCATGTCCTCTTAACAGGGGGCAGTTATGCACGGATGTGACTAACAGAGGACTGCAGCAGTTAATGCTTTAAAAAGAGATGACTTCATTAGCTGCCCTACTTGAAGATGAGACATCTGGCAGCTTAATTTCCTCAGTGTGTACGATGCTGAATGTGCTCTTCAGGAGCTCAGGATGTCACTACCCTCACAGCTGAGGTGGCTTCAGCTTTCTCTATGATGTCAGCAGAACTTTCTCTTTCCCAGAAAGAACCAGTGAGCACATTCAGCCACAAATCATTTTGGGGCTGTTTACTTCTCTCTGTCTCTGGCAGGCGGTGACACCCAACAAGGAAGCAACTCAGATAAGAATCATCCCAATTTCTGCAAAGTCACTGTCCATATTAGGTCACAGTTGGCTTAATCTGTGAGCTGAGAGCATCAGTTGTTCCTTGTTTGAGCCGGGCCGAGCTCAGCCTGTAATAACCGTAACAGAAACATGCAGACATCTTTGGGTCATTTCCCCTGCACATAGAATCTGCCTCTTGCTCCAGGTACACATAAACACGAGCTTTCTGGGAAACTGAGTCAGGAATGTGAGCGGAGATGAGTGGCTTTGCCAAAAGGGGCCACTCCCCATTAAAGCTTTACAATTAAAGGGCTGTTACTGGATACAAAAATCTTTTTTAAACAGGAATAATGCTACAGTATCAAATGAAGCCCTCATAAGGGCTCACGAGCTGCGTGAAATTTCTTTTTTGGATCAGCTTTTTCTTCAGTTCAGTTTTTGGCATATAGATGAATGTACACAACAGATGGTGTTTGGTGTTACGTAACACCGCTTTGGAAGAAGGAAAACATCAGGACAAACTTGTGCGATCAGAGCGCAATCCCTCCTAAACCCAGAGACCTTGTCCTACTCCGACTTAACAGATGGTTTGTTCAACATTTTAAACTTCGGTGATACATGCAGTCGTTTTCAGCTGTTTCCTCTCTTTGTGTTTGTTGTTGTGCGAGGGCATGGGAAGGAAGCTGCTGCCAGCGTGAGATCCTGTGACTCTGCTGGCAGGGTTGCCGGCCAGCTTACCAAACCTCGAGAGAAGCGGAAGGAGGGAGGAACCACTTCTCAGCAGCAGAGCCAGTGCAAAGTGCACCAGCGAGCACTGGCCTCAATCGCCTTGTCGAGATCGTCGGCCATCGTCATTACTGCAAAATGATCACATGGAGACATTACCGGGTTGACAGACTACAGCACTGTTCGCACGGGATTAGCATTACCTGGGGACCACCTGTAATTTAGAAAGTACTCCCCCAAGTTTTTTTTTCGTGTGACGCACTCATACGGGATAAGCGAAGCCTCTGACTTTTATCAAATTTACTGACATTAGTCCCGGATATGATGTCAAGGCTTTGCATAAAGCTACATAACACTGTTGAGCATGTTAAGAGACACAAAGATGTTCGAGTTTTTGCTCTTTGACAGCCTTCAGCTTGCTCTTTCTGTGAATGGTATACATGTACCGAGTTGACCCTGCACCCAAAATACTGTTAAGACCTTCCGAGGCAGCCTCTGTTGTTCTTTTTGACCAGGAAAGAGGCAGAGAAAAGGCGCAGAAGAAACAAAAACGTAAAAAAAAAGTATAATCCCGCCAAATCAGAGATGTCGATTCACACGGGACTAATATTACCACTGGACCAATGTGTTTGGAAATATGGTAGGTAATTTGCGGTGGAATTTTTACTTTACAAATTACGGACATGGCTGATTCCCACGGGATTAAGATCACAGACGTCCTGCATAATTACTACAAATTACTAGAGGTCCCCAGGTTATACTAATCCCATGCAAAAAGGGCTTATCTGTCTTTGGCATCAGAGCTTCAGAAACTCTGTCCAACAGCAGCAGAACTCTGGGCAGCACAGTGGCTCAGTGGTTAGCACTGCTGACTCACAGCAAGAAGGTCCTGGGTTCGAATCCAAATCTGTTTGTCTAACATCAACCTGTGTTTGATACTGGCTGTGTGGAGTGTCTGCGTGGATTTCCTCCCACCATCACAACATGCATGTTAGGCACATTAGGTTACACTGGCCCAATGTCGCGGAGCGCTCACTCACAGCAGCTCAGGACTAACCCTCCACTCTAACCTCCCAATTTCTTTGTACAATTCATTCTATAATGACAATAAAAGCTGTTTTTTTGTTTTTTTAACCTTGCTTTTGGATGAAACCTATCAAGCTGAATGACGGGAATCCTGTTTCCAGTACGTGTCTACACTCATTCTGCCGTGAGCAACATTTCCCAGAATGAAAAAGCAAACAGAAACTTAAACAAGACAAACTGCCCTGCACTCGAGTATCCACAGCTTTCAGAATCACAACGTGCCACATTTCAAAGGGGTGAAGAGTTTAAGGTTGACTGCTCTTCTCCTTGTTGAGACAGGAAATGGAGTTTCCATAGGAGGGAACAGTATGTTATAGAGCAGCAGCTTTGGAACGCAGCCCAGACGGGAGCTTGTCAAGGTTGAAAAACAAAAGGGGATCGCTTCGCTCGCAGCCACTCCTCCTCTTCTATTTCCCAGAGATGAAGTTCACACAAACAGGCCCCAGCTACTGTTTCCATGTAAAGGTTTTCATCTGAAAGCTAAACATTTTGGTTGACATTTTTGGCTGAACGTGTGATGGGACTTTACACAGGCCTGTAGTTTTAGTTAAGTCAAGTGAGGCCCAGCTCGGAGCAGTAGTCATGGGTTACATTTGACTCTGTAACAGGGTTTAAGATCAGGCATAATAACACGGGTCCCTGTGGCTCTAAGCTGCAGGCACTTCAGAAAGGCGTCATTATGCAAACAAACTGCCTATTACAACAGTATGTGCTCACAGGCCAAAACCCAGTCAGCAGTTACTGCCTGATGCCTCAGCTCAGGTTTGCATTGCTTTTTTTATTTTTTCATCAAACAGCAGCACCACACTGAAACAAACCGAGACCGCCAGCGCCCACAACCAGTCTCTCAATCAATATCTGTCTTTAGACAAAGGTGCCAAGAGTCTTTTTTCTCTTTCCGAGGATCTGAAGCCCTCTTCAAAGGTGCTTAGTTGCTTTTACCACAGTGCAATTCAAAGGGTCCTTGACTTTTTTTTTATGTCCACAACATTTAGAGACCTTGGACAGGTTGGTCTTCAGCTTCAGCAAAGACCACAGAAGAAAGGCAGATTACAAATCTCTCAAAGACTGACGCCCACTATGTGGGCTGTGGCATCGCCAAATAACAACAAAATCATTTTAAGAAAAAAAAAAAAAAAAATCAAATCAAACTTATTTGCTTTCTAGATCTACAAGTGTTTTTCCTCTATTTGTCGTTGCAATTCAGGAAGGTGCGCTACATAATCAGGGCAGGGGTTGAGGAGAGGGCTCGGGGAAGGCATTGAGGACACTTCCCTTTTTGTGGGTCAAAGTAAAGCCACTGCAGATAAGTTGAAGGAGCACCAGGCTGCAGAGCTAAAAGGCTGACTGCATAATGAACTGTCAGTCACTTCCTGTCTGTCACACCACACGCTCTCGGGTCCGCGACAGTAGTGCATTTAGATGAGGGGAATTAAAGTCCATTCAGTAACTTGTAGGTAAAAATGACAACAAATCATTTTTAAAATATTTCCGTCACTGATCCGTCACTCCCCAAAACAAACGAATGTGTGAATGGTCGGCAGCATCTGGAGCAGTGAGAGCTTTTGGTGTCCGAGTGGTTCAGCAGTGTCACTTATCTTTGGTCAGTTTGACTTAAGGTGCAGTTTTCTCTTTCATTTTTAACTTGCTTACATTATGTAGGGTGAGGGGGTGTTAAATGGGGGGGGTGTTAAAGCTCCAAGGACTTTTCCACAACAACCAGGCTGTTGTTTCCATTAACAGCTGGTCTGGCATCAGGACTCCATCACTTGTCGTGGTGCAACAACTTTCTGAGGCTGATGCGATCCGAATGGTATGCAGCGCTTCTATAGGAGCCCGGCCAAATAAAAAAAACAAACACACATACACAGTCGTTGCTTTATTCTCCAGGCCTGGGCTCCTCCCACTTCCTTATTTTAGCACTTCCTCTATCCTCAAATGCCCCCTCGCCCTCGGCTCACTACCGGTCCCCTGCCAGCAACTACGACCATCTACAAAACAGTGCAATGTCTATTCATAGGCACACTGGGATACAAATACAGCACACAGAGGGAGAAAGGAACACTGTACACGCTCATACAGTATGTTACATGTCCAACATGCACACACATGTCCGACACACATGCACACACACACACACACACACACACACACACACACACACACACACACACACACACACACACACGGAACACGGAACACAGAGACATCAGCAGCAGCAGCAGCTCGGGCCTGGTGGTGGTTGTGGTGCAGCCTGCAGGGACAGAGCAGTGACGACGGCTGCTGTTTGGAGGAGATGACCAGGAGCACGGTGGCAATTTACTCCCACTTTGTGTAGGCAAATCCTTCCTCCTTCTCCTCCTCCTCCTCTTCCTCTTCCCCACTATCTCCACCTCTACTGTGTACAACGTAAGAGGGGAGGCGGTGCAGAGAAGCTCGGTCAGGCCAGGTTGGTTGGTGGTGCTCGGAGGGGAAGAGGGAGGAGGATGAGGAGGAGGAGGGTGGGGGTGGGGGCACTGGGTGAGTTTAGCCCACTGCCTCGTCATCTCCTCGTGAGGGCTCTTTGCGCTGGTTCTGACCGCTTGCGCTGGCCGCCAAAATCCTCTGCACAAAGTCTTTGGTCCGTCCAGCAACTAACGGACCTGCAGTTGTCAAAGAGATAAATCAGTGTGAAGGGAAGAAAAGGACGAGACAGAAATAACTTCTCATGTGAGGAAAAAAACTTAACATGAAGTGGAAATAATACGGATACATGTGCAGACATCAAAACCCAGAAAACTCTCTTTGTTGTGAACAGAAATATTTGAGCCTTTTTGACTCTTAGTGACAGACACAGTCAAGGTAAGACACATGAAAGATGAACACAAAAATGTGAGTGTGCTTGTGACACGTTCAGGGTTTCTATCTGCTTCAAGCTTCTATTTTCACCGTTGGATAAAACAACGATGCAGCAAAATGCAAACGCTCTTGGCCAAAGGTAGATGGAATCAGTTTTACAGAACTGAGAGCATTTATTTTTCATGGTTGTCTCCTGACACTTTATACTCTTAATTCAGCAGCTGGCACTATATGAATCTATTCTTTCAGGGAGTCTTGGACCTCCAGAAAGCACACAGCAGCAATTACATCATTAGTTATCATCAAAATGGCGACTCTAGGGAGGTAGTAGTCTGAGGATGCTAAATCACGTGAACAGGGTAGGTGGTCTATAACGCCTGTGACACACATCCTGCATCTGTGTCGCGTTTGCATTGCCAGCACATCTGCTTATTCTTTTAGCGCCCATTAAACAGATTAGAGCAGCCACACAGCACGCGAGTGAGGCACGTCTCATGCACGCCGGCGGCGACACAGCACTTCAGCTCAGGAGGTTCGCTGATTTCTTCCGCAAGATGTGCATGGTTTTCTGCTAAAAATGGATGGAGAAATAACCTGTTGACAGTCCCATTGACATCTTACCGGCAACATTCACTGTAGTTTCAACATTTCGGGTGTGTCTTTCAAACTAAAGCCCCTACAGTGTCGGATGCTTGTGTTAAACGATGCCAAAAGCGTCACATAATGAGGTTCATGTATTTGGAAGTGAGCCCTGCAGGCTGTTTCAGTCGACTCTGCACGCTGTGTTTTACAATGTTTTTTAAAAGTGTTTTTCCAGTGACCTTAATGCGTGCTGGATGTCCTTATATGGGCATGCCAGCTCTGCACACACAGCGCTGTGCCTGCCCCCTCCCCCGCTCTGCACAGACACTGCTGTGCTCTGCTCTCTGCTTCAGGGATTACTGTCAACACCTTGTTCAAGATTGCTTCAATAAAATGTTTTTTTTTAGGTGAAAGGAGGACAGTTTGTTAAACTTTCCCAAAGAGGCGAGCACCAGACAGAAATTGACAGCGTTCCTGTTTCTTGTGAATTTATTCTGTGTGAAATTACTTACATCCTCAATGAGCACATGGGCTTGATTAATTGCTAACCTGCTGCTAAAGGACTGCACGTTGCTTTGACGTGTTGAAGAGTGAGAAGCTGTAAGTAACATTTTATCAGTGTCCTAGCTGTGTTTATTTTGTGTCAGTAACTGGGTTGTGAGTACAGAGAAACGCAGAGGCACACATGAGGGAAAGGGGGAGGAGGAAGCTACACAGACCGTTTGGAGAAATTGCAGAAAATAGAGCGTTTTCTAAAAATCTACAGATTTTGCTGTTCAGTCAGTTGTTTTAGCTGCTCTATAGAGTCCAGAATCAAAGACTCAAAAGTGAGTATGATATGTCCTCTTTAAAGATTTAATTGTGAAATATTTGAAAGACCTTGTTGTGTCAAACAGACCACACTTTGATTTGGTTGTGGCTTTTACCCTAGGATAGCTGACAGTCAAACTAGAGACCAAATGTAGAGGACAGACAGACAAAGAAAGAAATTCTTTATTTCTAATTTTGCTTTTTGCTTTAGAGCTATCACTGATTTTATTAGGCTGACTTTATCTTACAGCACGGCACGTATCGTTTCAGCCTGAAGTAGAGACACACCTGCAGTGTCTGAGGAGGAACAGAGCATGGAATCTGTCTCAGCTTAATAAAATTAAAAGCAGCAAATAACTTGCTTCAACAAATTTCTTAATAAGTTAACAATACAAAGAATTGTAAAGTATCATTTCCATAAGGCTGTTAAGTCAGAAAGTGACAGATCATAAATAATAAACTTGCCGTTTCATCCTTGCAGCATAGCGAAGGTCGAGCTGAAGCTCGCCTCGCTCTTCCACTCAGTTTTCTGTCTAAACTCAATATGAATCAAATGTATCATATAATGACACGAAACATTTTCATTTTCTGGCAATAATTAAAGGAAAACTCTGCATAGAGAGGCAGGGCTAGCAGACCCAGCAGTGACGCTGACAGTGTTATTAACAGCAGCTTGGCGACACAGACGCGTTGCAGAGGTCTACGCATGACGTTCGTCCCGAGCATTAGTTCAAATCTGCATTCCTAAAAGGCCGCCGGTGCCTTCTTCTGATCCACACACGCATGAGAGCTGCTGATCTCCTTCTACCTTAGGCCTCAAACTCAGCTCAGTCCACCCCTGTCAGCCCCCTTACCCCTCATACTGCATGCTAACAGTTAAGCAGGAACCTCCACAGCCCCTTGTCCTAACAGGGATAGATTCATAATCTGGTCTTTGTATTTATCATATAACAGGACAAAATGTTTGTGTTTTGTGGAGTCGGTGTGTCTGCGTCCCTCACCACTGGACTCCCGGAGGATGTCTTCCAGACGCTGGGTCATCCCTCGCTCGTCCGTGTCCTCATCCTCGCTGCTCTCCACTCGCCTTCGGATCACCTCCTTGATCCGCAGCAGCGCTCCCAACAAGTTCTCTGTGCAACGAAAGACAAATCATACAAAACATTAAACCAGTGAAATACGGCAGAAATGATGCTGAAGCACGTGTTGTTCATGAGGAGAACAGTGCCACAGTAACATTTGAGAAGCTGCATGGACATTTAGAGATGCTGGGGCCGTTAGCACTACAACCAAAACAAAGGGTTCTTTTTTCTGTTTCTTACTCCGAAGAATATTACATTTTCATCTTCAACACATCAGTGTTAAAAAAATAACCTCGATAACCCGAAACTGATCAAAATGATTATTTTAATAGATGATTCTGACAAACCCTCGAAAATGTAAAACTTTTGATATTTTAAAAACTGATACTCAATGTGAGGGAAACATTTAGGTTTGGGATAAAAACTATTAAAGTTTGTTACCCACTCATGGCTGCGCAA
>JAPQLA010000019.1:11841732-11859244 GCA_029822935.1 Naso vlamingii
TGGATATCGTTCGATAGCGTTTAGCCAATAAATCAGTGCTTCCCTATCCACAAGTCTCAATTTACAGTAAAGGTAATTATTCATTAGGGTTGTAAAAAAATACTGATACATACTGATATTGCAATATTATGTTTGCAATGCTGTATTGATTCTTAAAAACACTTTATCGATTTTTAATTAATAGTTCCCATGCAAAGATTTGTGGCAGTGATTCATTTTGTTATTTTAATCCCTGATGGCTACTGCACAAAAATGATTGCTATGACATTCTGACTGCACAAAAAAATTAAAATAATTTTCTCTCAAATTGAATCGCGGTGCGACCTTTATACTGACAGTTTTCCTAAATAAGATTGAAAAAACTTGCAATATATTGCCTTGCTTATGGTATTGCATTATATAGCAATATATCGTATCGTAACTCCTGAATCATGATACGTATCGCATCACCAGATCCTTGCCAATACACAGCCCTGTTATTCATGGACATAAAACAGAAAACTTTGCTCTTCCTACTGTAGATTTACACCACAAGTGAATAAGAGATTCAAAGTTTGATTTAGGAATAGTGCCACAGGAAAGCAGAGGATGCCAAAAAGGACAGAGCATGGAAAGTATTCAGGGACTTGAGAGCAGAGCTCCCTCGCTTGGTGGGTGAGGTGAGACAAGAAGAAACTGTCATCAAAACCAAACATGGCAAACTTTACATAAAGCTGCCTTTTCACAAGTATTTTGTTCGAGCCCAGCAAAGTGTTTGGGAGACACAAGGACAGTGTGTCTTCAAAATGATCGGAATTCATCCTCTGGGTGCCACTAATGTCTGTAGCAGGTTTCATGGCAATCTATCAAACAGTGGTTGAGATATTTTCTGTGGTGTTGCTCAGCAGACATCACAGCCAGTCTGGCTGAAGAGAACAAAAACCGAGTGAACCTTGTGACTTTCCCAGCACTTTCAAAACCACAGCGTCTCTGTTGCTCTATTTTTTCTTATCACGCCTGATCGTATCTTCTGTTTTCATTTCAGTGTGAAGCACATTGCACTGAATTACAATTATCTATGTACATAAGAGACCGAACTGACGAGGAGTTTGTTTAAACTCTGATTGAACCGTGATAGCAAATTTCATAATCACAACACATCCTGTAGATAACCGAGCAGAAAATCTGACTTGTGCAGAACAGTGCTTCATTTGCTGCATCTTGCATTTTTCAACTCCAGCAGCACAAATACATTTCAAACAGTTTTAATGCACATATTTTTGGCCTCAATCTGCCAACATTCTGTATCAATTTCAGGAATTTTTAAGCTAAGCCAAAAATAGAATCAATTCCCCAGGATGTTTTATTAACATACAATTCAAAAAAATAGACTCCCATGCAGTTTGGAGGTGGACAACATTGACAGCAATATATAAGATATTTGATAGAAGAGAAATAATCTTCAACTTAATATATAATAGATAATTCCTAATCATAACTGACAGGTATTTATGTTTATGTTTGCGTGGTATGAAATCATGCTGTGAACCCAAATTCACAATCGCATGCTGTACGTCCTAATGACAAAGCCTCCACCAGCTAATACTGTATACATGTATGGTGTTTCAGAGGCAGACACCTACACGAGAACACAGACGTCACAGAAGATTAGCTTCAGGCACGCAGAGCCATGAATAATGGCATCATAAATAATAAAACATGTAAAGCTCCACCAGCAGGAGAAGAGATGAGACGCTACTTCAAATCCACCAGAGCAGAGTTACAGAAAAAAACGTGGTGAAAATTATACATTTATTATAAAAAAGAGGAGAAGCAATCAATCAGATTGAAAGTTAATAACCATGAAGTCCTGTCTGAGCCATTAGCCAGGGCTGTCACACACACGCACACACACACACACACACACACACTCACACACACAAAAAAGATAGCTTATGTAACATCATGTCGTCTGGTCCAGTCAGCAGACAGCGCCATTGTCTGCACTCTCCCCTCATCTCAATCTTTTGCTCCACGGCTGACATATACGTAACCTATATATCCAAGGGCTGGGCAATAAATTGATTTTAAATTGAAATTCAAATTAATTTGTTTGGACGATGTTAAAAAAATGAATATCCTGAATATCCGATTTTCCCATTAACTAGGGTAAATACGGTAGCCAGCAGCTCTCTCAGCTCTGGGCTCTTATTTTTAATATGAGAATTTGGTGAAAGTCAGGCTGGCACTTCACTAATCCCACACTGGGGGATTCATCTTTGTTTGATCAAACCTTTAAAACCTTTAAAAAAAAGGGTTCAGTTTGGTTAAAGCTTGGTTTGCATTTTATTTCCAACAGGGACATTTATGTTTGTTTGAAATAAAAACATATTTGAAATAGAGTGCCTAAGTCCCCTTCATTCGGAAAAAATATGATGTCAATATGTAGTCAACGGAGAGGGACAAATGATTTTTTGACTTGTTTGGCTTGTGCCCTGCATTACACATATGAAGGTTGGCAATTTAAAAGATCATTTTTCATGTAAAGAAAGTTGAATTTTGTTGTCAAACAGTAAATTTAAACAATGTTTTTCGTGAGACCGCTCAGTGAATTACAAGTCTCATCTCAGATAATATACGTCATCAATACAAACATGGTCGTCAGCTCAGCAGATTTCACAGCGTCTTTCCAGGATGAGGGGAAAAGTATTAAAAGAGGTGAAAACCTTCATGAATCGGCTCATGTTGAGAGCTGCAGCTACTCGAAGGGGGAGTCAGTCGGTTCTGTTGTCAGAGGAGAGAAAACGTTATGACGTCAGTTACGCGACTGGTGTTGGAGTCTTTATAAGAACGTATTTTCACAAGCTAATACACCAACTGTTGGTCGACAAACAGACTTTCTTCACATGAAAAACTATCATTTAAACTGATGAACATCATATGTGTAATTCAGGGCACAAGTCAAACAAGATCAAAAATTAATTTTCCTTTCCCCACTGACTACCGTTCATATTTTTTCCATACTAAGGTCCCATGGGGTCCACCTGAAGGGGCGTGACTGAGGCTCTCTGTATCTCCTTTGTCTTTTGCAGTTAAAAAAAAAGAAGCTTAAAATCAAATGAGGCATGAAAAAACTGTGTATTTTATTTTAAGGACATATCGCCCAACCCTAGTATGTCCTAAACTCACCACCACTTGATCGCCTCCCACTACCCTCTTCACACACACACTAACGCACACTGCCATAACAACAGAAAGTGACAATGGTGTCTTAAGATGGCTGAAATACGACCCAGGACAGTCTTTGAGAGGAGCCAACACCTCCGTGTTACGTTACAACCAGGAGATTTGTTTAGCATACGCGAGGGTGACCAGAGATAGACGGAGCCTGTGAGGAGATGTTAATCTGGAGTGGAATCAGTTTGTGTTATCTAATGTACATGTTTAGATTTCATGTCTACTGGCCTGGACATGCAATACCCCCTGACATTTAAGCTCTTTAGCTGATGCGCTTAGCCAACGGCAACCAGCAAATTTGGGTTTACAACAACCTTCAGTTCATTAATGTGCAAACATCTCTGCTCTGAATCATTGCCTCCGACAAATGCCTTAAATTTGGTCCTGTTTTAGGCTGTTTGGTTGTATGTGTATGCAATAGCTGGTGAAGTAATTAAATCCAGAGGACACTGCCATGATCTTCTGTTGTACTCCCTTAAATATGGGGGGTTCAAAAGAGACAAAGGATTTAAAGCAGAATGTTCAAAAGTGATGTATTCTGACTTTCAGCCCTTGGTTTGGGTTAAGCTCCAAAAACAATGAATCTTACAGTTCCTATAATGCTGCATGTCAACTTTCATTACACTCTCCACGTCCAGCCTCTCTCTGACTTTGTAACACAGATCTTCTAAAAATGTGCAGCAGACTTTACTGTTCCGTCAGCAGCGTCTAGCTGCTCTATAGGAGTCCAAAATCAAAGGCCCAAAAATAAGTGGAACATCCTCTTTAACACCAAAGACCTGTGACTTCACTTGGACTTGAGCCTTCTGACTTCAAAATTATGAGATTTAAATGCATGTTATTTAAACCACAGAAAACATTAAAGCTGTTTTCTCGGGTTAAAAGGTTGACCATGTGCGTCGTTAGTGGACTCCAGTCCTTTTAGAGTTTGTCCACAGTGAGGCTAAATGTGCACCACTCTACCTCTGTCCTAATGAGTGTTTCAGCGTTGTGTCAGAGGCTGTTAGGCTGTTTGGTTTCTTGCAGAGAGGGGTCATGTGATGTGGGTGTGACGAATCAGCAGTGTTGCATAGTAACAAAGTAGGAATACTTTGTTACTTTGTTACTGCTCTAAGCAGAATTACTTTGTTACTGTACTTAAATAGTTTTTTTTTATATATCCATACTTTATTATTTCTATTTCTGTAGACTTTCACATTTACTTTACTACATTTTTCAAAGAAAACAGATTCTTTTACTCCATTGCATTTCCCATTGGTGTCTTAGTTACTGGTTACTAAATAAAACCAGAGGAAATCTGGTAGGCTACTAGCCAATAACTTTTTTGGTTTGTTTTGTTTAGGTAGCCAATGATGTTTCCTCACAGACTGCAAGAAGTTGGATCATTGATTAATTACGTTATGTGTGAGTGCAAACAGGAGCTCTGAAGCTGCGGTACAATTAACGAGTTGGTTCTTACTTTAAATGCTGCTGTCGACATGTTTTATGTCTGATTTTAAATCATTTGGTTGTCATGACGTAAAAGCAGTCACCCAGTTACAGATTCAGCTTGAGCTAAACTTTTGTGTTCAAAGAAGTTTCGAAAGCTTTCTGAAAGCACTTCCTTTTTATCACTTTACATGCATTTTGTTTGATGTTTGAGATATTCTGTCCTTATGCAGACCAGAGGTTACAGAAACGAAGAATAAACATTTTTTAAAAAGTCAAACTTGACTGCTTCTTACATGTACTTTCACTTTTAATACTTAAGTGCATTAATTTTTACTGTACTTTTGACATTTAAGTACAGTAAAGACCAGGTACTTTAAGACTTTTACTCATGTAATATTCTAAAAGGGGACTTTCACTTCTAACAAAGTCATCTTCCAGTGAGGTATCAGTACTTTTACTCAATTATACCTTTTGGGTACTTGATACAAGACTGCAAATCAGTGAAGGACACGTCGTGACTGATCCGACACAAACAGGACGCCAAGGTCACTGTTCCAAAAGAGTTTCTGCCTGTCTCAACTACAATGCAGCATTTCTGAACGTCTCAGTTTCAAGAGCACTACAACAGAGTCGTGTGAATGTCAGGCATGAATATATGAAGTTATCAGATTTAAAACAAAAAACATTTAAGTATTATGCAGCCTGAGGCTTTGATTTAAGCAAACATTTTCAGTCAGGGATTTTTGTTGATTTCTTGACATAGGGTGGACTGCAGTATAAAAAAAGGGTAAAAAAACAAACAAACATGAATTTTTGATACCAAAAACATTTAAATTTAGATCCCTTGAGTCTAGAAACACAAGAACATCAACATAGAAGGTCAATGACCTCAAGTTAGCAAAAATACGCAAATTCCAATTCCTCAGTAGTTGTTATTGTGCACTTGTTCGTCTGAATTTCACATGTACATGGTGCAAAATAAATCCAGATGATATGGTCACTAAGATGGGCCGGGGGGGGTGGGGGGTGGGGGTGGTTGGAGCCAATCCCAGCTGACACTGTTCAAGGGCGGGGCTCATCCTGGACAAGTTGCCAGTACATACAGTACATACAGAGGCAAACAACCGTTCACGTTCACATTCGCACCTCCCAGCAATTTAGAGTCACCAATTTACCAATTTAACATGCAAACTCCACATACAAAGGTCCTACCCGCGTACTGAACCCAGAACCTTTTCGCTATGAGGCAACAGTGCGAACCACTATTCCACTATTTTAAGACAAGACTGTAAACCATCATAATTAACGGTTCAGTTAGAGTTCGTTCATTCTTAATTCAAAGTCACTTGGAGGCTCTACAGCATCCATGAACTGGGGCGAGAAAGTACATCTGCATACGTCTCCACATCCATTATATCGATATATTTTTCATGCGAGACGTGTACATGCAGGCTGTGAAAACATGACTCTTTGAGAAAGTCAGCTGGAAAATCAAGGAAGTCAGTCAGTTAGTCTCAATGCAATGCAGTAGTGACAACAACAACAACATGTAACAGACAATGGTGGACAGCGAACAATGCAGCTCTGGGGAAACGTCAATCACACTCTGATTCAAGAGTAAGAAAAGTTTCACTTTGCTAGGAGTAACAGATTTTATGATTAGTTTTTCATGGGGAAGAGTTACCCAGGTTAAGCATCTCCAACTGACATGGAGGCTCGCACCAAGTGACGTGATTAGTGCTGAGCAGTATGTCCGAAATTTAACATATTTTAAAAGTTTTATTATTCTACTGATTTGGGTTTTTATTATTTTTTACTTTTAGCGTTCATTGGTGTCTAGGTTTTGATTATATTTTTTTTAACTTAAAAGGGACACATTATACTCGTATTCAGGTCTTTGATTTTGATTTTTGACTCCAGCAGCTAAACACAAATGGCTAACATAAAGTCAGTAAATCTTCAGAAAACTGTGACTCACATCCTCTCTCTTGCTTGTTTTTTCTGCATTCCCTCAAAATGGTCTGTGTAGCTTCCTCCTCCCCCTTTCCCTCCACCGTGCACACCTCTGCACTCTGCTGTACTCATCATCTTTTGTCTGATTACTGACAAAAAAACATAAACACAGCTAGGACACTGATAAAATGCTACTTACAACTTGTGCTTCTTATTCTTCAACACGACAAAGTAATGCGGGAATAGGGCTGTCCTTTAGCAGCAAAATTCAGCTTAGCACTGGACAGCAGTGTAGTACATGACAAGCATGTTGGCCATTTTTACCCGAAAACAAGACTAGGTGAAAACTTAGTATATGGCTGGACCAAATCTGGGTCAAGGCTCCACAGAGAGCAGCACGGGCCTCGTGGGTAAATGTACTAACCTGTTCAATAAAAACCAGACCAGCTGAATGATTGCAGAAAGTTTTATCTGCTTCTGACATTTTGTATTGCCGTAGCGATCACAGCAAAATGTTACCAGCAGAAATGCAGCTCCTGCTTCACGCAATGATGCTCTGTCCTCCCTCATCCTGTTCGCAGACCTCAAAGGTAAAAGTATAAACGCATGTAAAAAAAAACCACATACTGTGCAAGCGCATCAGCTGATTGATCGGAATGTTTTGTTTGCTTATGAGATCATCAGCAGCTGTGCTGAAGAAAGCTTTGCTTTCGACGATATATCGAGGCAGTTTACTTTGAATTAATTTCATTTTCATATTTGTTTTCAACTTGTCAAAACGGGCAACCATGTGGCACATTTTACTCGCAGAAACATTGAGTTCAGGGTACTTGCCCCAAGCAAGTGTTAATGTCAGCCCTGGCTCTGATTTAATACATGTCGCCTACCTTAAGTCCTTTCACAAGTAAAAAGTAGAAGATGTTCATTGTGGAAGAGAAATATCTGACAATTCAACCCACAAAGCCTTGGTACATTAGCAAAAAACAGTCATGCGGTTGTATGTGGTGTCTTTGATATGAGTTTAAAAAGTGCTGAATGTATATGTGGAAAGTAGACGCCACCCGTCTGTCCGCTGACTGTTCGTTGCAGCTCTGTGCTGGGCAGAGAAAAGCAGGAAGCATGGGTGTCGGGTCTCACTGTCTACTCACGGTGATAACGTGATGTGATTTCAAGCAAAAAAACCTGCATTTGTCTCTTACTGCGATGCATGGCAGGTCAGAACATCAATTAACACAAAATAACAACATCTGTGTGATTATTTAACAGCACGTGGAGACGTTTTTGGCTTCCGGTTGTCTCGCTTAGCAAGACTGCTCCACACTCACTCCACAGCAGGCAAAACACCCCCTGACAACGTAATGATCGTTTGAATGGATTAATTTTAAAAGGGCAACAACCTATGAGGACAGAGCTATGACTCTCCGACCAATCGGGAAATTTGGTCGCTCACTCACTCACTCGGAGACAGATGCATTGCCCACCGTCCTGCCAAAAAACACTCAAATGATTTATCAGTTATCAAAATAGCTGCAGGTTTAGCTGGGCAGGTAATTGTTTTAGCTCTTCTGCAAACTTTCAATGAGAGAAATGAGGTGTAAAGAAACAATGAAGCAAGAAAATAAGTATTTTTAGTGCTGAGACACCAGCTTAGAGCAGCAGTCTGTAGCTGGTATGTTTGAACTGCCTTCAAAAGCTACTTAAAAACCCTCAAAAGTTTAACTGTAGAAGTTGTTAAACAATCTGTACATACTTTAATAAACTATTTAACATGTTGCTCTACAAGCTCCCTCTCTCCTGACAAAGGCAGAGCAGCGAGGCGGTTCCAGATGGTGTTGGAATACATGAAGAGATTTCAACCCTCAAAGCCATTTCATAACTGTAGTCACTGAAGCGGTATGTTGTCCGGGAATTACACCCTCAACTTTGGTATTTAATGCCTCTGCTTCTCAGCCAACAAGTCTGAGGTCTCGTCTGGACCTGAGACAGATTCAGATGGTTTCCGTGTGGGCAGGCGGGCTGCTGGCAGCGCCGTGATGAGCCGAGATGTCATCTCAGCACAGACAAAAACTTAGAGTAGAACTCACCACATTCAGTTTCTGAGGAGCTGGAGAGTTCAGCTTCCACCGCCGTCTCCTCCGCTTCTTCCTCCTCTTCATCCTCCTCCTCCTCCTCCTGACCCTCGTCCTCCAGATCTAGCTCCTCCTTAGCCCGGCTCTCCTCCCTGCCCTTGACCTCCAGCTGCGTCTCACCCACCTGCACCCCTTCTGTGTGGGAGTTGTGACCGGGCCCTGCCCCCAGCTCCTCTCCCTGGCTCAGGGAGTAGTTGTGCTCCTCGCTGCAGTGCTCCAAAGCCAAACCCGCCGCTGCTGCTGCCACCTTCTCCTCTTCCTCCTGCGCCACCTGATACACCTCCACTGTACGCTCCCTTGACATCGCCCCATCCTGTCCTCCTCCGGCCGCTCTTCCTGCAACACATAATTCCCTCTCTGTTGTCGTGGAAACAGAGGTATGCCCCTCCTCCCTCCCTGCAGCAGTGGCCTGGACTTCCTGGGTGACAGGGGGTGTTGTGTATCTGTTCCTCCTCCTTCTCTCCTCTTCCTCTTCTGCCTCCTGCTCCTCCCAGCTTCTCCCCCAGCGGCCCATCAGCACAGCCTCCTCTGAGCAGGCCAGCAGCTCCCCTCCCACCCCGAGCCCCAGCTTGGTGTAGCGAGCCATCTCATCCAGCGCAGACACGTCCCAGCGCTCGGGGTGCAGGTCCTCGCCAAAGCCACCATCGTCCACCAGGTCGCTTAGCAACTCAAAGGGCCGTTTCCTTGGTGATGCTGGGGAGCCCAGCATGAGGAGCACACTCTGAAAGAGGACAGAGAGATTCTTAAATGTAACTGATTTGGAACAAGATACAGTATGCAAGTTTTACCGTCTTCTGTCTATGAACATTCATCCTTAAACAAAGTCAGCGTGTACTGTAGTAGCACAGGCAAAGGTGTACAGCAGCTACAGGAGCTTCTCTAAACAAGGACCACCTGCGAGAAAATCGTGTGATCTTTATCACAGGACAGCTTTTTTAGTTGTTTCAATTTAATGTTATCACCATTACTAATCTGTAATTTAACTATCTATGATGATAGCTGAGGTCCAACTGCTCCTCCTGAATGACTGTATGATTCAACAACAGGGGGAGAAAGTCTTTATTATGTGTAGCTCAATTCAGCTGCACTAAGTCAGACCAGCTGAGACAGAATTAGCTGTAGTATGAAGTTACATTAAAGGAGTAGTTTGGTTTTTTGCACATTAATCCTCATAATACGGATATTTACAATTATACACAATGTTCTACAGCATTATTAAGACAAATGGTGCAGTCACAAGAGCTGGAGCTCCTTGCTGATGTCACCGCAAGCTGAAAACAACGGAGGCGAAAGGGCATTTTAAGTAATTCAACAGTCACTCGAAAAAGGTCATTTTAAAAGCTGAGACAATCGCCCCTGAACAACAGCTTTTAACCCGTAAACGGCTCATTCAGCCGCTTCAGGAAACAAACAGTCGTTTCTGACTTATTGGCCGCTGTTTAACTTTGTGTTTTAGTGTCGTAACATGAGAGGACACCATGGAACATTTGGCAGTTGTCTCTCTCTCTCTATATATATATTTATAAAATACATCTAAAATATATATATTTACTAAGCTACATAACAGTTTGGATTTTTATTACAGCGACTTTACAGACTAAGCAACGTGGTTTACTAAATCTTTGCCAATGAGGTTATTTTTGTGAGAAAAATGGCGCTCAGTGAAGACCTGAGTTGGGATTTTTTGTCAGTTATGATGCTTATGAAGCTGACGTGGTCTTCACCATCTGACATAAACCCCAACGTACCAAGCAAGGGTTCAGCAGGCTGTGGAGATGTAAGCCAGATCAGAGTTTACCGTTAAAAACCGTAACTGAGCCGAACTGAACTGCTCTGTTGAATCGGGGCTTAATAACGCCAACATGGAGCTTAATTCACTTCCTCCTTGTAAACTGATTCATACTTGAAATGCCAGGTGAATGGGAATGGGAATGTCTCTACGAGACCCCCATTTTAATCTTTACTGACTCTCAAAGTCTTGTTTGGTGAAATCCAGGGACTCAGTCTCATTGCGAAGTAAAGCATGGCATTGTTTAATATTAAAAATCCCAAGACATTTACAAGTTATCATGATGAAGTCATGATGAAAACTCTATATTTTCCCAAGGATGTGTGTGAATCCTTGGTTTGAGGCTGAGGGATATCAGTGTGTTTAAGTTTTGACAAAAAGCTAAATTTAAAAAAAAGCCATAAACTTTTTCTCCAGAGAATTTTTCCTTTCTCAACAAAGCATTTTCAAGGATATTTGAAGCCCCTGAGATATCTTACAATTGGCCATTTAATATTTTAGGCCTTCTTTATCACTTGTCATCTCACCTGGTCGTACTCAGTCCTGCCCCCTTGTGGCGACATGGCCAGAGGGCAGGGGCTCAGCAGACCCCTGTGTCCCCCATAGGCCTCGCCAAACGCAGGCTCCATCCCATTCATACCCGGCTGGGAGGGAGGAAACACACACACAGAGACACACACGAAGTGAGAAAGGTAGACCGTGGGGAGTATCATTCAGGCGCGACGGGTGACAACGACGGCAGCTTTCAGTGATGTTCGTACTTTACCTGAGGCATGCCCGAGGCAGGAGGGTGTCAGGTCGCGGTCACAACGTCAGTTCAAGTGAGTTCTGCAGCAAAAACACAACCAAGTTCTAATCTGAACAACGAGATGAAACAAGGGGAGGACAGGGGAGGAAAAGAACCGTTGGAAGACATGAGGAAAGAAAGAAGAGGCGAGGATGTAATTTACTTACGATTAGGGGTCAAGGGTGCAACTCTTTTTACATGTCGCAGCCCTGCAGCTCTCAGCCTCCCAGCCTGGAAGAGAAACAGGACTAAGTGAAAATCTAGTATATGGCTGGACCACATCTGGATAAGCAGGTGAATGTGGGTAATGGTAGCTGATTTACAGATTTAAATTACATTCTTCTGTTAAAAAAAAAAAAAAAAAATTAAAAAAGGATAATAAATCCAGCTGTAGCATATATATAAAAACAAGAAATATCACTAGAAATGAGGTTAACAACTCTGATTAAATGTATGTAACAATAAGTCCTCCCAAAAGTAGAGTGTAAAAGGTGTTCAATATGGAAGAGAAATTTCAACCCACAGTCACGTTACGAGACCAAAAAACAGTAATGTGGTAGTATGTGGTGTCTCTGATATGTGTGGAGCCCGGGAGGTGGCATGGATCGTTTTTGTTTTTTGTTTTTTTTAAATACAAACCTTGTGCACATTTTAAGAATTGCGCACGCATTTTACAAATTGCACGCGCGTTTTAATACAACAGGCGAGCAACATAGGAATAAAAAGCGAGTGCAATTTATAAAACGAGCATGGGATTTATAAAACGGGTGTGCAAAATAAAAAACCCACACGCATGCTCCCGGTGATAATGTGATGTGATTTTAATCTCTTTTCATGACGCATGGCAGGTCAGAATCTCAACACAATATAACATCCATGTCATTATTTTACAACCTGGGGAGACATTTACAGGTTTCAGCTGTCTCAGCAAGACGGCTCCACACTCATAGACACGCCCACTGGTGACATAAGGAACGTTCACGTGGATAAATTTCAAAAGGGCAACAACCAATGAGGACAGAGTAATGACTGACTGTCTCGCTCACTCGCTCGTTTGTCGGGCTATCCGCTCCTGCGCTCCAGCCAAAAAATAAACAAGGGAAAGAAGGAAATCAGACGTGGGTTCAACAGAGGCCATACTGCAAAGCATAGAGCTATAAATAGTGAAAGTAAACATATCATAAAACCAGAGATGAATGAGAATGTAATGTGTGCCTGCATAATGTCTTGAGTACGAGCATAATGTGGATATTGTCAGAGTTGAACAATTAAACTGTTGCTTGACACGACACAAGTGATCTGAGGAGATGACAGAAGTAAAGAAGTTGAAATGTATTATAATAACAAACCACTGTGAAAACCCTTTAGAAAAAGGCAGCATGTTGAACCTTTTTCACAAAAAACTCACTTTTTTTGTTTACTGTTCATTGTATTTTTTCTGTTTCCATGTTTATAAAGTTAAACATTGATAAGATTAAAGCTCCTTTCTGTCTGCTCAGTCTGCCGCTTTTGTTCCCTTTATTTGCTGGCAAGTTTTTTCTATTATTACATTTATTTATTCAACATGAAAAAACTTGCTGCTGCTGCTGCTGCTGCCAGGAGGAATGTAGGACGTTTCCTGAGAAAGACCTGCAAACAATCAGCATTTTCAAAAGCTAACACGGAGGCTTTAATGCACAAGATAAAGGCAGAATTTTACAGTGTAGAGCAGCAAAGTATTTATGTAACATTCAACTCACAAATAAATATGTGAATAATTACCAATTAGCATTTTTTATTTCAGTATTATGGGCTATTAATATCACTGCCTGCAGCAAAAACTTGGATGTTTTGGGGGTTTTTTTGTTTTTTTTAAATATTACACAAAACCTGTACAGGAAGAAATAACAAGTGAGTCCGAAAAGAAGCCGACTCAAAAGTTAATGATTTCTCAGAGGCAAACACTTACTTCTTAAGTTACACCTTAATAGAAAAGTTTTAATGCCACATCTTTTTTTGCTTTGTCCTTCACTCAGCAGCCAAGTTATCAACCCCAGAAAGTTATTTCGGGTGAACAACACCAGGCCCCCCTTTTTTTTTTTACAGGGACATAATAAACTGTATGTATAAAATCACCAGTCAAATTTGTTTAAAATCGCTTAAAAGGTCTGCTGACTTTGTCCCAAAATACGCTTTTAAATGCCATTTTTCCCAACAAGTTACACTTGAAGACATGCACAAGGTTTCACAACAGCAACTTCTTTTATGGTTCCATCACGATTGGCTAAATACGCTTTGTGGTTCGTTTGTTTTGAAGCAGACAACTGGCTTTTGGAGGAAGGGGCTAACCGTCATCTCTGACTTTAGAGACTTTTCTATTCAAAATGCTTAAAGTCCCCATGAAATGGAAAATACATTTTCCCAGCTTTCATCCTGTGTCTATGTGTTAATTGCTCATGTATCTCATCCTATTTACCACATATCTGCTGAAAAAAATCATTGGAATTGGATTGGATTGGAAAACATTTTAAATTTTGCGGTGGCTCATCCTGCACTTGAGGGGACGTTTCTAATTTTTTGGTCCAATGAAAATGCTCTCTCAATTTGTTTCGTATGATACAGACACATGATACAGCTGGCCCGCATCAGCTCCATCACAGGAAGAAGAGCGGGGGACTCACCCCTTTCTGTCATTGACTACAGCCGCTATAACCGTCTTTGCTAAACTCTATCTGTTGTGGAAGTCCTAGACTTGTTAGAAAGCTTAACAACATTGTGTCAGTGTTCATAAAATAAACGAAGGTCTGTTAATGTGTCGTCGCACAGCTCAGTGAATAAACACACAGCCCCAGTTAGCTTAGCTAGTATCGTTCAAGGTTCTATTATTAACTAAGGCCGATATAATCATCGTTTCTGCATCGTAACAGTTGTGGAAGTCCTAGAAATGCTAGAAAACTTAACAACATTGTGTCTGTGTTCATAACATCATCCTGTGGAAAGTCCTGTTGTACTCCAGTTGTACTGCTCCGTGTATTCACACACAGCAATACTGTCAGGCGGGGCGGAGGGCAGGCATAGCATACATGCAGCCCTATTGGATACTGTGAACTTCCATCAATATCCACGACAAGTTCCTACCCTGAGGCCTGTTTTTGCCGGATACATGTCCATAGGCGGAAACAAATTACACTCTGACTTCCGTTTCACAGGTTATTTAAAAGATTCCCCAGTGAAAATCGAATGTTGAACCATGTCAGCATGTCTATGTGGTGTTTTTTTCACATCCTACATGGCAAATCTGGAGTTGAAATTAGCAGTCAATGCAATGGCTCGGAGTGTCCACTGTAAAACCTTCAACGACCATCTCAGAAAGACAGCCAGCAGCCTCAAACTTGACGGGTGTCATAAGAAACCAAGGGGGTCGGGTAAGTGCTTTCTGTGCTCTGCATATCATTAGCACGCCACTGCAAATCAAACCACGCTGTATCAGAGGAGATGCTAACACTTGGTGGATCTACATGTGTTTTTTGCTCACTAATAGAGTGCCCAAGCCACGCCCCTCCACTTCCAGGCCATGGGACCTTAATCCGGAAAAAATATGAGCGGTACGTCACGTACGTGGCTGGTGTTGTATCTTTATAATTACATATTTTCACAAGCTAATACATCAACTGTTTGTCGACAAACAGACTTTCTTTACATGAAAAATTATCATTTCAAGTGACGAACATCATATGTGTAATTCGGGGCACAAGTCAAACAAGATCAAAAAATAATTTTCCTTTCCTGATTGGCTGCCGTTCATTTTTTATCAGTACCGAGGTCCCGTGGGGACCAAAGGAAGGGGCGTGACTTAGGCACTCTATATCATTAGCAAGATGATGCGGCGAGTGGGAGTGGTGTAACTGCTGGTCATAGGCGTGGCCTTTGCCAGGACCACTTGAATTTTATCAGCTCAGCGCAGGTAGACCTTACAGACATGTTTTGATGGTGGGTAAACCGGAGCACCTGGAGGAAACACAAACATGGGGAGCATATACACACCTGCACATAGCAAGGTCCTGCTCCTGCCGGGAAATGAACCCAGAAACCCTTTTTGTCATGTGACAGTGAGCCACTGAGCCATCGTGACATTTAAGCAACTGTAAGACATGAATACATTCTACTCTTAAGAAGAAATGTCTAACCTTGACTAGCCTTAACTTGTCTGTGAACATTTCTGCCTGAGACAGTCAGATAGATTTTAATGTGCAATGTGGCTGTTGAACAACAGCAGTCCAGTGGCAGAAATAACATGTTGTGCATTTAAGTGGTTTGTCTTCTCTCTTATGCACTTTGCTAATACTCTGAAGGTTAACCATTAGAATTCCTTCGGCGAACTGGAAAATGTGAAATATTTGGACAGCACAACTTAAATCATGACCATGATTTAAAGAAGCCATAGTATATTCATTTTTGGGTCATTAATTTTGATTTTGGCCTCCTATAGAGCAGCTAGACACAACTGACCAAACAGTAAAGTCTGCAGATCTTCAGAAAACTGTGACTCGCACCCGCTTTCTTCCTTGTATTTTCTTTATTCTCTCAAAACGGTCTGTGTCGGGTAATTACTCCTCCCTCTTTCCCTCATGCGCGCCTCCGCACCTCTCTGTACTCACAACCCCTTCACTGACACAAAACTAACACAGCTAGGACACTGATAAAATGTAGTTTGCGCTTCTCACTCTTAAACACGACGAAGCAGCGAAGGAACAGTGCTGTCCTTTAGCAGCAGTTTAGCCATTAATCCAGCTCATGTGCTCATTGAGGAAGTAAATAAATCTACACAGAATAAATCCACAAGAAACAGGAACGCTCTCAACTTCTGTCTGGTGCTCGCCTCTTTAGGAAAGTTAACTGTCCTTCAACACCCACACACACACACACACAAACACACACAAAAAAAACTTTTCTGGAGCCATCTTGAACAGAGTCATGACAATGTATTCCGGCAGAGAGCAGAGGAGAGCGGGGGAGGGGGCAGGCACAGCGCTGTGTCGATATGTCCATATAAGGAAGTCCATCACGCATTAACGTCACTGGAAAAACCAAGTTAAAAAAACACTGTAAAACACAGCGTGCAGGGCCAAATGCATGAACCTCAGCATGTGGCACTTTGGCACTGTTTCATGATTATCCGACACTGTAACAACATTTATAGGTCAGAAAAGACAAAAAAGCGTAATAGCTCTCCTTTAACACAAATTCCCTTTACCACCACTGACTTTTTTGACAGGCTATTAATGCGCGCTTTCTGTGATTATGACCCCCTCCTGCCAGTTGTTTGGGAAATCAGGAAGTGATACAGCAGTAACATTGTGGGTGGAAGCAGAAACAAACCTCCATGAGCAGAAATGGATAAAGAAAAAGGTCTTTTGAGTGGCAGATTCAGCTTTAAAACCAGGCCAGATGCTGCTCTCAACAAGACCAAAGTTATTTGCATTTACTGTCGACGTGAACCGAATGACGAGTCTCAAATACCACTTATTGGCCAAGCATACAGCTGATGCAGAGAGTCCTCCTCCCCCTCGTCGAAGGCAGACAACGCTGGATATTGTTTTGGGATTTTTGCCGAAACCCGATATGTCGATATTTTACAACTCATTTGGCCGATGATCAAAACTGATACCGATATATATGTGGATTCCCCACACCTCATTGCAGAGATCATCAAGTCTCTTCTGTAGTGAAATTTACACACAGTATTATTGTGCAGACTGTTGCTGTGTTGGCCTGCTGGCAAATGCAGGCATAAATACAAAGCTTAAAATGATGTAACATTCATTCCTTGTGCAAAAAACCCCCAAAAACTTGAACTTAACATTATGGAAAAGGTGTCATATTTATTTATGACAATTGCTTTTAAACAAAAGGAAGATATTAAAACTGGATGCTGGTCTCCTGGAGACAGAAAAAACTCACAACCAGTGCAAAGTTGACCTGTTTCACAGGCGAGTACGTAAACATAACGTCTGTCCAACATGTGAAACATGGCGTCGATTCAGGCTTTTCAAACAGCAGCCTAATATTTTATTGGTTATTATATCAGCGGACATCGATGTGCTGGCCGATACCTGATACTTAATTTTGAAGTCGATACTGATAACGTACTTTCATATTGTACATCCCTATGCTGGATAGTTTGCAACAGAGATGGTACATTTAGAAGAGATTAAAAAAATGTGTGTT
>JAPQLA010000019.1:11872570-11891257 GCA_029822935.1 Naso vlamingii
AACACTGAACGCTCATTTTGTCTTACCATAAAAAGTTTTCGAATTAGTTGACAAATTATCGGATTTTTGGTAGCTTCAGTTTAGCAACACTAGTACCAATCTCAGCCTTACTGACAAGCGGGCAAATGTACCTTACCTTTATTCTTTCACTTTTCAGCTCCTCCAGTTTTCCCGTTTAAACAACAAAAAACACCTCAATTTAGCTAGGGAAAATCTCTCTACAGCATGTCTACTTTTGACAGTGGAGAAAGAATTTTGTCAAAAATCTTCAACTGCCGCCGTGTGGAATAAATCTTGAGGTTCCTTGTTGCTCTTCCAGCAAAATTCCTTTACCTGATTGATGAAGTTACACACGAAGAATGTGTAAATCTTGAGTGATAGTCAACCTTTTCCTTGAATGCCAGGGTAACTTGCCTCAGACCTTCACTGGTGAACCCTCCCTCTCACAGGCAGTGAAACATCAGCAGATGAAGGTCAGCATCCTGTACATGTTTTCTTCTTATGCACTGATTTGTGGTTCTGTATGTGTGTTACCTTGTGCAATGTAAGATTAGGTTGGACTAGGGTATTTTTGAAGTCACGCAGACAATCTAGATCATTTATGTGAGAACTATGTGTCTCCTTGTGTCCAGTGCTCAGAAGGAATGTTAATAATGTGAGCAGAGCAGCAGGTTTGCATTTGATATACAGTAAATCTTTTTATTGGGAGTTTCACACATAACATCGCTCACACTTAAGCATTTACTTCACAGTAATACAAGGTCACATATAGGATCTCATCTCTAACAACAATCAGACCTGCAATTTAGTAGATTTTTGTAACCATGGTGACTCTTCACACACTTAAAAATCCATCTTTATCTGTATCTTTGTTGCCAGGAATATTTAACAGACAGAAAGACAGAAGACGGTTATCAAAAGAACTGAACAAATGAATCAGAATAGGAAAAGAAAAACAAGTTTTTGACATTCTTTGGACCAGTTCACAACCAGCATGTCTGGGGGAGTTTATCTGAAGTGTGAAATTTTCACTGCTTTAGTTCAGTTTCTTGAGTCGGGTGAGAGAAATGGCATTTGTTGTCAGATGATTCACTGACAGTGAGGCTGGAATTCTGTCCTGCAAGCTAACTGTGGCACGTCTCACTCTGAGTGGGAATGTAATCCAAACCAACTACGGAAACAAACCCAAAACACAAGGGTTTATGGGTACATGTGATGGCCGGTGGCTCGTAGCTGGAAAGCCTGACAGATGAAAATCGAGTGAGAGCAAACCGCAGACTGGGCTGATCATGATATTCAGTTTCTTTCTTCATGTAATAACCAAAGACCCAAACTAACAGCACAAAATGTGGTATATGATTTGCTTTGACTCTCCCCAAGCACCAATATCTTTAACTTGGCGGAGGAGAGACTCCAGCTTTGTCTGATAACTGAGCTACTTGTGAGTCCATGCTTTGCTTACAAGCTCGAGTTCACTTGAAACTGCAGAGTGAAAATTTATATCGCTTTAGCAGAGAAAAGTCTTACTTCTACGGGTGTGTTCAGGTGAGATCACATTCTGATGTGTGTGCCACTTATATAACCGACTGTTCATCCGCTGATAGATGCATGCCACCACCACAACTACCAAAGAGGGTTGGAGGAAAAGATACAACGCAATTTGGTCTTTCTAAAAAGTAGCTGTATATTGATTTTGATTCTTTTTGGCTGAAGCAAAGTGGTGTTAGAGAGGAGGACAGGGAGGGACAGTGTTTGAGAAGGAGGGAAGGACGGGTTCTCAGGGTTGAAGAGGGAGATGTAGTTGAGGTAGTGGCTGGCAGCTCAGACTCTTTAAGCATCAGGAGGAGGCAGATGTATCACATGAGCATCTTATTTAAAGCAAATGCTAAAAATGAATGGAACTAGACTAACTGCCAGAGAGGGAACATAATATATGCCGTTACAGGGACTTACAAATCTGCCGAAGAACAACCACAAAGTTTGCTTGTATTGGCGACTTTCTCTGGCTTTCATACTGTACCAGTTAAATGTTTATGTGCAGTCTGCTATAAAGCACATCACCATACTGTCACTTGGCCTATAGACTTATTTAAGCTAGCTGAAACTGCACAGAGAACAGTGGGCCTACATTAATGCCAGGCAAGAAATGCTGGGGCACAGAACAACAATTTGTCTGAGTTCGCGGGTATTTGGACCAGATCACGGGCATTAACAGTAACTATATAAAAATAGCAGAATTTTCGCTGAGGGTCTCGTTTGCTGTCACAGGAAACTTATAATCATAAGACTGTTTCATAAATACTTAAAAGTTCCTTGTAGTCACTTTAACCTATACCTTAAATCAGAGAATTTTTCTCCTGAAAACCCAGCATTCTTTATTTTCCAACTTTATATGAGAATTCAATATGCAGGCCTGGAAACAAACTCAAGCTAGGGTTTGCCACAATGTGATTTAATATACGGTTTGACTTTGTTGAACTATTCTACATCAGCCAGTGAGAGGCCTTCATCACTTGTATGATTCTTTAGAAGGTCTCTAACAGATTACAGCTGCTAAAAATGCCTGCAAAATGTGCTATGAAGCAACGCTTTCATAAATATACTTTCATCTGCCACTGAAAAGATGTGAGAAATCACTCTGCCTTAAAGAGCCCCTGCCCCAGAAAAAGTTCAATAGCTGAAGTCTAAGAGGGTGAATGTGATGTAGCTGCTGCTTTAAAGGCTGGCTTTAATGAAAATGCTCTAAAAGGATTTGTTTGAGATGAAATTTTAAGACAGTGGATATTACCACCAAATCTACCAGCAGCTTCAGTCCAAAATAGTTCTACAGTCCCTACAGTACATCTGTACACAAGCAGGCGAGAACGGGCAGGATTTCATCAAACGGGGTCGAGTGGAGAGGGACTGAATTGGGCGATGAGATCACCATGGCAACGAGGACCTCCGTGGTGCAGAGCATGAGGGGAATGTGGGAGGGAGTTTCATGCTGAAGTGGTCTAAAGTGGGAGGGAATCGCTCTTCACTCGTACAGTTTTGGGAGATTCTCATGGCTGCGGTCCAAGCGCTCACACTAATGAACTCTGCACACACATGCACACTCACACACCATTACATCACAGATAATAACAGTTATATAACAAGACCATGTGGACACCGAGGTAATTACAACACCCTTACATCAGTGCCTGCAGGCCAAATAAATACTAACACTTGGATATTCATGTTCCCTGATGGCAGAAAAATCAAAAATGTAAACAAACACAAAATAAACTGAAGTATCTAAGGATTGTACATTTCAGAGACTATTCTCTACTTCTAACAGATGATGGTATGCTTTCATTGGAAACAATTCTTATCTGTTTTAAAAAAAAAAACAAAAAAACCCACTTAATCCTGCCAATAACGAACTCAAAATTTCAAACTACGCACACGGTAAAGCATGAATATTAGTGTATTCTCCGTCTTTTAAGACCAACATGTGTCTTAAGAAACTATAAAATCTTAGATTCCTTGTATTGCACACACATATTGTAGCTCTTTCCCAATAAAAGTGGAGCAAACATTTCCTTTTTTGTTTCTCAATACAGCAGATTGTGTGTGTGAGAATGTTTGATACAAGTTACATTGAATTGAAGTCCAGCCAACCACACAACAGGAATGATGAGAGGCGTCACATCCTGCAACAGACAGAAAAACACATTTCAGCACAAGGAAAATTTTCTTATATTTCCACATTAATTAAAGGAGACGTTCGTTTGTTGCACATTAGGCCTTATAATAAGGATATTTTCAATCATATACAATGTTTAACAGCATTATTATGACAACTGGCACAGTCTCGAGAGCTGGAGCTCCTCACTGAGGCCACGACCAGCTGAAAACAGCAGAGGTTTAGGGGCATTTCAAGTGCTTCGTTTATCTGTCAAAAAATGCCCAAGCTCCTCACTCCCTAGCGAGGAGCTCCAGCTCTTGTGACTGCACCATTCATCATAATAATGCTGTGGAACATCATATATAATCGCAAATATCCTTATTATAAGGATATTTGCTCTATTTTAAGAACTGCATGGTCCACAAGCAAGAGTGGCCCAGTGTCAATATGCCTTTGAAAGTGCTATTTTTCCATTGCACCCATCTCATGTATTCCATATTTGATATGTATTTATGCCTGAATGCCCCCACCATTACTGTAAGGCATTTTGTGGCAGTTTTTTCTTTTCATCGTGCTCTGAGACAGAGATGAAGAGATTTTTAATTTGCAGATATTCAAGTACAGAATGCAAAAGAAAATATGCAAAAGTAGAAAGTTTTCATTCTCTTTCGAATCTTCTGTTTTTTGCCTCACTGTTCAGTCTCCACCACCTGTGTGAAACAGCGTAAGCATTTACTTCTGCCAGACAATTGACTTTTTGCTAAGCCACGCCCTCCTTAGTTACTGTTGCTACACCTGACAAGCTTTTGGAGCTAGCATGGAGCTCACACTGTTGCTAACTGCACTCTCTGGAGAAATATTAACCTTTTCTTGAAAAAATGAAAGAGCGATTTCAAACAGAAGCAGACAGAAGGTCTGTAACAAGCCTTTAAATAATAAATACAGGAAGTCAAACTGATTCAGCAGTGAAAACAGGTTAGAGTTATGAATATAAAGATACATGCTAAAGCTACAGATCACAGTGCAGCCGCTTCAACTTGTGTTTCACTTCATTCATCAAACAAACAAGGACTCTCGTAACTATTTAGGACCCGTTTAGGACAAGTTGAGGACACGTCTCTTTGTATATTAACGTTAAAAGTGAAGGTCAGCTTTCTGGTCAGGTTGGAGTTCAGGTTTAACGCTGCGAACTGTTGAAAGCTGCTATTTCCAGACTGCAGCCATAGACTTTAGCTTAGCTGCCCAGGTTTCAGCTCTCTTAATAGCTATAAGTAACTCAAATTAAGCAGCTAATATCCACTGATAACAAATTAACATGGCCTCAATGTTTATTGAAGGGTTGCTGAAGCAGACGTAATGTGAGGGTTCAAGGGATAATGAGGACACCCAAACAGTTTTGCCCAGAGCATAACATTACACTTTACAGCGTTTTATTTTGGAGAGGTAAAGAAAGTATATCTCCATCAAACCTCACCGAACGATCAGCATCACTTTCAAAAGTTCCCTGCACACAATGTTTAACCACGACGAACTCGAAATCTACAGAACCAGCCTGAAAATGACGAAAACCTGAAAAGATTGCATGATGGTAAATGGAGCGCTGCCGTATGATAATCAGAGCCCCAGTCAGAGCTGGCAGATGCTACACTATGACTGGCCTGTTTGCGTTGGAGGGCGGAGCTTGTTGAAAGGTCAATTATCTTAAAGGCCCAGTCTGATGCTTTTTCAGGATATCATGTACATACATTTATTCATACTCATGGTAAATGTGCCAAAATGTCTCTACAGATGTAAAACTGTACAGCTTTGTTTATTTGTGGTTGTTTTATATTTATCATTCATAAATACCTGTCTGGCTTTGACTCAGCTGCGTTACATTCGTTTTTTTCCTCAAAGGAAAAAGACGGTTTATCTTAGACAACTATTTAAAAAATTGTCAGATTAGTGTATATTTCTAATTTGCAAGAGTCATAATAGGAAAATATCAAAATCAAGAATTGATATTGCATTTTTCTATCTAACTAATATTTGGATGTTTTTACTCTTGGGGGAAATTTAGTTAAGTTGGAGAAACAAGTCATGAATATTGTTGCTAATTCTAATTCTGTAGTTGTTCAAAAGTTTTTCTGAACCTTTCGTTGCTGACATCACGGTGATTAGCTCTCAGTTTGGTCTGTGAAGCCAGAGAGACAGCAGATCAATATTGGTCTTTGATTTTTTTTTTTGTATGGACTCATAGAAAAGGAATCCCTCTAAATCCTCACTTACAGAGACTCGGCCCTCTACTTGTATTTTCTTGATTTCTTGTGTTTTGCACATTTCTGGCCATCAACATTTGGCAGCAGGTGTGGAGCTCCCAGCCATTAACAGCATGTGGGGTGGCTGCAGGTGACATGGGGTGTGTTTGGCTACAAGTCAGGGAATGAGTGCTTCAGATGTCTGAGCCAGGGAGGGGATGCCAACTTTAAATGCTGTATTGACAAACTATGACTGACAAATTCTTCTCCCTCTGCTTTTCATTCAGTAGTCTTCATTTTGAAAATGCTTTTGCTACTTACAGTGCTGCGTGTGCACAGTTGTACAGCAATGTGCAGGAAATGAGATGAAGTCCCCATGAAATAAATACTTAAAATCTGGTCCTTACTCTGACTGGAAAACATTTTTAGTTTTGCGGTGACTCATCCTGCACTCGAGGCATTTCTAATTTTTTTTGTCCAACGAAAATGCTTTCTCAATTTTTTTTCCAGTAATACAGACTCAAGCCTACAGCCGGCCCGCATCAAGAAGAGTATTGTTACTTTAGAATATTATGAGTCAAGTTCAAGTAAAATTAGTCATCAAAATAATTACTTGAGTGAGAGTGAGAAAGTATTGAGTGAAAAAACTACTAAAGTACTAAGTAACTGCTGATTTATTGTTTCAATATTCAGAGCATGAACGTAATCAAATAGACAAAATATCAAATAGCACTGTGCAAATTCAGGTATTGCCAAAAAATATCCCTTTAACTAAAGCCATGATAAATTATATCTAGGGCTGGGCGACATGGCAAAAATGTCAATCCCGATATTTTTTTATGGCAGCGTCCTGATCTTGATTGTATTATGATTCTTTAGTTTTTTGTATCGGTTTGAAGTATTTTACAAGTTATGGCAAATTCAGTTTTGCAGTTTTGTTTACAAACACATGGTCAGCCTCTGTTTTGTTCCTGGTACCTCAAAATGATTTCATTTTCATATATGAATGAATAAATTCTAAGAATAACACGTAAACTTAATGTGTTTTGTAAACTGACTGCAGGCTCTGCAAAAAGTAAACAAATCAAAATTAAAAAATTCTGAACTCTTCAGGTGAATTTGCGTAACGCTGTGTTGTGACAGCCAATCAGCGCTGACATTCTCCCGACGTCACTGACGGCATGAAGGCACGAACGTCTCAACGGGCGGACGTTGAATCAGACATGGCATCCAAAACAGAGCTGTGTGTGAACGCCGACCTCCTCCAACACGACTTCATTCACCACAGGATTATGTTATGACCACAGACACGACGTACGTAGTTACTGACAGAGGAAATGGCCCTCCCTCCTCCTGACGCCAGCTTTACTACGTAATGCTAACATCTGATCATAGATGATCTAGCATAACATCTGAGGCTGTGTGTAAATTCAATCCGCTCTGTCCGTCCAAAATCACAAGCACAGCACGCTAGCTCAGCAGCTAACAGCTAATTGTTACAAACAAGCTAAAAAGCTGTGTCGTCTAACCATTTAGCTTCACACAATACTAAAATCTTGCAAACTCAGCAAGAAAATAACCAGCTCCTCCCTCTAACGTTACGCCCGGGCATGAAGACGGCAGCACAGACAGAGAGGAGAGGAGGAAGGATCATTCTTTCTAAACTTCACTCAGCATTTAGATGTCAGAAATATGATTTAACTTATTGACATTTTAGGTTTGTTTCCAGTAAGATAGCACTGAGTACAGTATAGAGTTGAGTTTATTCAAGAACATTTGGAAATGTATGTATGAAAGGTATGCGTCATGATGGGGTGGAGGAGGATAAGTGGCAAGTAGATGAGGAAGATGACTTAAAGGTTGGAGAACATTTAACCAAAAACGACAGATTTTTTTGTCCGAAATGTTCATTTTTATTGTATATTTCTATTCTACAGTAGGCCTAACGTTATAAGATGAAGGGCTGAAGAGAAGTGAAAAGCATAGGGTACGCTATTATTACATATTAGTGTCTTTTTATTTTTAAATAGGAGGCAAAGTTCCAGTTCCAAGTAGCATCTTTACTTTGAAAGATGAATAAATATAGAAATATATTATGTAATGTATTATATGTAATGACAATATAGAAAGATGTATGTGTTTACCCCCCCCCCCCCCAGCAATTACATTCACCCAGCTGGACACTGTATGCACTGGTGGAAAACCCTGCATGCTACATGCACATTACTGTGCAGGCTCCTAACAGACTCACCTTGTTTACTCCCAGAAGTAGCGCAGATACCATATAGTTTCATTCTTCAGCTGAGGGCCAAACAGAGGGTTTGTTTGTGCCAATATGGCAATCAACCAACTAAAGAGAGAGAGAGAGAGAGAGAGAGAGAGAGAGACAAAGAGAGGAAGAGTGAGAGAGAGAGAGTGGTAGACATGAGAGATACTCAACACAGACACAACCTATAATTTATATCAGATTTATATCATTAATTTATATAAGGAAATTTCTGCTTTTTCACCCCTGGAGTCTTGCTGTTGTATTTATGGGTAATTCACCAAAAGATCATGTTATTGAAATCGGCACCATTATCATTAGACAGCAAGGAAGAGCACACGTCAGGAAACATCTTTGCAACAAGTTCATAGAAGCCGAAAACACAAGAGACTCAATCAACTCTCAAACAGGACCAGTTTTAACTAAAGGGCTTTTCACACCACCGCGTGGAAACTATCCTGAAAACCGCCTCGCTGCTGAAGGATTCTCCCGGAAAGCCAGGCGGCTGTTACCGCTGTGATCTGAGGCGGCAAGGGCAGGGAGGTGCTTTGATGGAAGACTTGGCGCTGGGATGGCAGTGCACACAAGGCACAACTTACCAACAGTTTCTACATATTCGGGTTATTTAACTGTTATCCGATTGGAAGAAATGTTGTGCCATTTACAGATTTTCTTCTGGTTTCTTGTGCGACAGTAGAGCTGCGTTGTACAGCTCAGACAACAACACGGTGGGCTCCTCTGTGTTTGCTTTCAGACCCACGATGCAGCTGTGCAGTCTGTGCTGCAGGGCTGCTGCGTCCAGCGTTGTTTAAAAAGATCGAGTAAAAAAAAAAACTGATTGAATTTTCATCCTGCTGCTTTTCTAGCAATGAGAAAGACGGGAACATATAGCTGCAGTTGGTAAAGTGTGTTGAAACGAATAAAGAAAAAGTTTTGTCTTTGATGAGTGGGTGCTAAGGTTAGCCTGAACCCACCCGCTAAAGACTGAGGTCCGCTTTGCTCAACCCCTTCAATTTGATTGGCTGCTGCCCAGCGGCTACTGCCCAAAGTCCAACATGGAGAACTCTGAGCAGTGGGGCAAAATCTGTGCAGGCTCACGTGGATGGCAACCGCTTCTTGGTCCTACAGCCGCAGCTGAAACCACCTCCCCTCTGCCGCCCTTCCCTCATTAAAATGACTGGAGGTGGCGAGTCACCAAGAGGCCGTGTGAAAAGATTTTAAGGCTGTACAGGAAATTGATCGCAGCATTTCTCTGATCTATCTATCCATCTATAAATATACATTTGTGCCACCTCCAGGGTTGCTGGGGGTCCCCAGTCTGGGGGTCACGGGCTGAAAAGTTAGAGAACCCCTGGTCTATTCCCATGCAAAAATACCAGTGACTTCAAACTGACGACTGACTGGGTGCACACGTTTTCTTAACAACCTGACTTTCAATGTAATGTGGCTATCTGGCCCCGCTGGACTCTGTTGTGGAGCAGTATTCAAGTGCTCATGTCCACAATAATGTCTCCACATAAAAGGCAGAGAATACGAGGCTATTACAAATGTTATGTATTTGAATTCGCAAAGATTAAGAGATGAGTTTAAGCTTCTTTATTTACATCAGTCAGACGCACTGTCACTCGACAAAGGACCCTGAGATCACCCCCGCCAGCTAAATTTTTGGTTTCACCCCCCCCCCAAAAAACATATACTGTGTTGCTGTGCTGATACTGAGTCACTGTTTCAAAGCACATGGTACTTCAAAAATGGCTATATGTACTAACCAAGCCCTTGTTCCTTTTGTATGGATGGATTGAGTCTGAAACCTTGATACACAAGTGGTTTCACTGCATTCCTTGTCATAATGGGTCATTTTTGAACAGAGTCTGCCGCTCTTCTGTTAAATGCTAATATGATATATACCATATTTCTGTTCACTAAACACCATTTACTCAGTCTTTACATTTAAACAGCCTTCTCCTCAGATTGCAGAAGTGGCAGACAATAAGTTGAGCTGATGGTAGAAATGCTCCGTGGCCTTGTGGGGAAAAACCTTTTCAGATCCTGTACATGTGGCTTTTTGCGCCCTGGGAAACTAAAGACAGGCTTAATGCCAATCATTAAATAAAATCAGTTGTTTGGCATTTCGGAATATCTTTAAATTATAAAGGTGGGATAGTTTTCAGCATTAGTATTCAGGGAAAACAGTGAGATGATGGGGCCTAGAAGAGACCTGGGTAATGTGAATTATAAGGAGAGATGTAATTAAACGGCATAGTGTATGTTACGTAAAAACATCGTCTTTCATGTTTAACAGAGGTAACGATCCATATGACAATCCGTTTCTCAGCTAATCAGAGAGTAATCAGAGAGGAGGTAAACTTTAAACTTATATTCTGCACAACAAATGTATATTTTTCTAACATTACTTCTGTTTTCTATATCCGTTTGCTTCCATTCAAGCTCCTCCATTTCATCCAAGATCATCATTTTCAAACAGTTTGGATGTTTGTGGCTTGGGTTTGTAAGTGAGAGGACAGTCAGCCCAGAGAGGAGCTGTGGCTCCCTCTAGTGGCACAAATGACAACACTGCGTCCCATCCAACTTCTCCTGACACCCTATTTCTTCATCATCTCATGTGCACACTCATGCTAAAAACCATCAGTGTAGATCTTTTTCCAGTTTGTTTTGGGATAATTTATTTAGTTTCACACAGCAGAAAATTCATGGCGACAGACCTCTGTTGTGTTACGACCACAGTCAAATTGTTTTTACCACACAACCATCAAATGCCTTTTCCTAAACCCTGGTGTTCAACAAATCTACTACTAGTATCTACTGTCCAAATATGAGCTGCATGCTTTAATTTTGATGTTCAGTTCTTTTGTTTGGCAGATGGCCTGGCCTTCAGTCTGTACGGCTGTCACAGTCTCAGTAGGCCTCTGGTAAGTATCTTGTTTCACTGTGTTAAAGCTACATTCACATTACAGGCTCAAGTGGCTCAAATCAGACTTTCACATTCACATGATCTGTCACATTCAGATCGTTCAAGTTGTTGTTGTTTTTTTGCAAATCAAATACAATCTGATCTTTTCCAACCTGATTTGGGTCACTTTTACATGTGGTACTGAATCAGATGCAAAACTGAACTGTAAAAGAACTGTAATTATGGAATTCATGCGACATTTTTGTCACTCCCTCATCTATAGTGAGCTTCTTGCTGTGACTCTCTTATGGAAAGACACCGACTGATTAAGTTAAAAGCAGCTTGCAGGTTCCTGAAATTTATGAAATCTGTTTCTACGAAGCCAGTGGGGACACTAACCAACTTTATAGTGCATCAGGATAAAAACACTGGTACGCTTTTCTTAAAGCAAGCATCAGCAATGTATTATGAACACACTCAAAATGTATCATAACGCGCCTATAGTACTGTATAATTCTAACCTTACCATAACCACCTATAACGCATTGTAAGCGTGTTCATAAGGTGTTTTAATGCGCTATAGGGATGGCTTTATAGAAAGTGTTACTAAAACATTCACAAAAATTTTATCGTGGTGAATTTTATAACTGAGATAATTGTTCATAATCTCACACGAATGACTTGAAAAAGTTCTCTCTCTGATGTTCAGTCCTATATTAGTTTCCTGATCTATTTTGAATCGTCTAAACTTGCCATCACCGTGGCTGGAGGCCTGGTTTGCACATTGCAGCCACTTAAAAAACAATTTAAAGCTGCAAGCAGCATTGGTCGGGACCTCGTCCATTTCGGCCTTCAGCTTATTTAGCTTTATTTGGAGTTAAACTGTAGTAAAAAAAAAATCATTTTGAGGGATTTCAAGATCATTTACCACTGTAAGGACTTGAAAGTGGTGTGGTATTTTATTTTGAAAGTCTGACTGACACATGTGCTCTCAGGTGTGCGACTACAAGAAGTATCTGCAAACAGACAGACAGACGAATCTCAATTCATTCAAAATGGCAGATCTACATTCATTTGACCTCATGTGACCCGGTCAAAGTTTGTGTGGGGATGTCTGTGTGGGGATCAGTCATGTATGCGGCCTGACAGAGACAAAGATCCGTTCATTTCCATGGAGAAAGTGATCAAACCTTTTTAAACGTGTACTGGTTCCACAAAGTTTTAGGTACGGACTTCTTTCAAACTATAAGTGAGTCAGAAGACTTCAACCTATAAAAATTTACAAGTTTTTGCTATCTTTTACCATTTACATTAGAGTTTTAGTTTTAAAGCTATTTCAGATTTTATAATGGATGTGTATTGCGGAATGTTCCCCTGCCTAGAGTGAGTCACACGACCCCTAGAGTGCAGGAGGGCTGAGACGAAAATTCAAAATCTGGGAAAATCCTCCTCACAGACCCCGCAATTTTGTTCAAATATTACATAAACTAATCATATTCAGGTAGGAAATTTTGTTCTTTCTTTCTATGTAGGATTGAAAGCAGTCAGAATCATACTTTAGGTTCTACTAGCCTCACTTCAACAAGAGCTCTTGAATTTCTCCCATTAGTGCCTTTTTTTTTTTTTTTTTACTGACACTTAAAAACCCTGGAAGAGAGCAGGCGGCACCACCATCTCTCGCTGTAGCGGCCATGATTTTTAAGTTATCCACACAAAGGTTATATCATTTTGTTCGGCAAGTCCTTGTGGCGCTGTACATCTGGCTGTTTTGTCGATGCAACTCACGGTTTAGCAAGAATTGCCTCTTATTCAAGGTGTGTGATCAGGGCGTATTCTCAGTTGATGCCATTTTTAACTGTATTTTAGACATAAAGTCATGGATGGCAGAGAATTTCTGACAGCTCAACCAGGACAAAACAGAAGTTTTAATTATTGGTCCTGAAGGCAAAAGAGAGAGACTTTTACCAAAACTACAAGATTTTAAACCTTCACAATGTGTAAAAAACTTGGTTGTCATCTTCTCTCTCGGGCTAACACGGAGGTGCTGATGCATGCTTTTGTCTCTAGTCGTATAGATTATTGTAACGCCCTGCTTTCTGGTCTTCCCAGAAAGAGCATTTCCAACCTTCAATCACTTCAAAATTCAGCCGCACGTGTTCCGGACGAAGACCAGAGAGCGGGCTCACATTACACCGGTTTTAAAATCACTGCATCGCCTCCCCGTGCGTTTCAGGATCAATTTTAAGGTTCTTTTACTAGTTTTTAATTGTCTTAACGGTCTTGAGCCTTCTTATTTATCTGACTTGCTTTTACCTTATGAACCCTCGTGGACCCTGAGGTCCTCTGGCACCGGTCTTTTAATTGTCCCAAATGTTAGAACAAAAACCCACGATGAGGCCTCGTTTTATTACTACGGCCCACGTCTGTAAAGGACTTTGTGCTGCATTTTTATGTGTGAAAAGTGCTACATAAATAAAATTTGATTTAATTTGATTTGATTCTCTGCCTCTGAGATTTCTTTTCGCATTCATTCAGATTAGGTGAGGCAGACAACATGATTTGGGACTCGAACTTTGACATCTGTTTGAGTAATGAAAAAGTTTTGACGAACTTTTCACTGTCAGAATGTGGCCTCTATTAGCGTTTGAAGCCGATACAATTAACACCCTTTAGTTAGCAAAGAGGCCAAAATTGGGTCAAAATCTTATTTTGAAATACAAACGGACTTCCTGTTGGATTTAGGTCAGGGGTGTCAGTGGGGAATTTGTAGGTCTTGATTAGACAAACAATTGAGTTTTGCTTTGAACTCTCTATGACATTCCTATGGTCCGTAGTGGCCATTTTAGTGTTTCTAGGTGGTGCTACAGAGCTCATTTTGGCACTTGGGGGGTTAATTTTTACATTTTATAAAAATTTTTCACCAGACAGGATATGTGTGCCAAATTTGGTGAGATTTTGAGCATGTTCAGGGGGTCAAAAATGGGTTACATAAGTTATGTTAAGTAAAATAAACAGTATAATTACAAAAAGGTTCTTGTCCTCCAGGCAAGGAGGTGTGTGCAAATATAACTATACTACTACAACTATAAAACATTCCAAACTAAGAAAATGACAGAGAGATGAGGTTACATCTCTTTATTAACCTTTAACCTTAATATTTATTATTACTTGTTTAAGATTGTTAATAAGATGTGTGTCTGCAATGAAAATGTACTACCGAACATAATATTTCAGTGGTTTCAGTGTTTTTAAGGACAATTTTAGTTTTTATTTGTTTGGGTTTTTTGATTATCTGGATAATATTGATAAACGTAATTATTCTACCACTGCCTGCTCACCAGCTCGTATGAAGGAGCGCCACAGAAAACTAAATCCTTCTCACACATTTGCTTCCATTGAACTTCAGCTTGTATATGAAACCAGAACTGCTGCTCGAGCAGACGCAATGTGAACAAAGCCTCTAATTCTCCTGTGTCTCTTGCAGCTTGTCTTGTTGTGAGAAATAGTTTTTTAAGGTATTCAGCTAATGTTGGTTAGCTGTTAAAAGCATATTTGACTGTTTTTTAAGCCTTGTGACTAGTCATTAATCTTATTTTCTCTGTTGACTGAAAATTCATAGCATTGTCTATCTTCAAGCTGGGGGCACTTTAAGAAATTGCCTGAAGCAGAGTTAGTAAAAACTGCACGCTCATCATGATAACAACAGCCTCACCAAAGGCTATTTAATTTGACAGCACTGGAAAAAACAAACGACTTCCCTCACTGCATATTCATAAAGGTAAGAAGAACATCTGAGTTTTATTATGTAGGTGTGCGATCAGCGCAGCAGGTACAGCAGAGTCACATCAACATGCAGAATGACAACAGCTTCACACCAAAGAAGAAGAAGAGGAGGAGGAGGAGGAGGAGGAGCAGAGTTTGTACTTACAACAAGTAACAGCAGACCGCTGTGAGGATGAGGCTGGTGACGATCACACTGTCCAAGAAAAACACAGAGGGTGTCATATTCATGCAGCTCTGTCCACACACTCATTTACAGAGTTCGATATTAATATTAATCATAGCAACATACAACAATAACTTTTTAATTAGGGCGCAAAAGAAATATCGGTTGACCAATATCACCGGCTGATATTAGCTCTTCACAGATATATCAATATCATGCTTCACCAATATGCACTTATATTACAGCTGTTTTTAAGCTCAGAAAAAAAACAGACTAGTGATTTAAAATATTGTAATTATGTAGTTTGCAGCTTGTTATTTAAAAACTGACAAGTGAGGCGTTTACTCTTCAGTGCACTGAAGTCTGAAATAAAGTTTAAGATGTAAGAAATCCTGCCTCCATTATATGTCTTTGTCACAAGCACTTGATAACCACATTTACTGGACATTACATCTGTACAATGTCAGGTGACATGTGTCAGATATCAGAATTTTTTTACTCCTAATTATTGGCATCTGCATCAGTCCCAAACATCCCATATTGGTCGGGATTTAATTTTCATTTTGAAACATAGTGCTCAGAGTCACCAGGTCTAAACGTGTAAAGTAATTCAAAGACTTGACTTAACATCGCTTTTGAATTTTTGAATTTTTTTTAAAAGGTGCTTGCAAAGCATTTGAGGTCATGGCCTAAAGTGGATGGACAAGAGTTATACAGCTCTCATTACTCGGGGTGGGGAAAATAATCGATATGGTAGAATATTGTGACACTTTGTGTGACAATGTTGTAACAATTCATAGACACATGTATCAATACTTTTTTATTACAGAAATTCTTAAATATGTTGCAAACACAAATAACTTTTTGGATAACCGAATGACAAAAAATAACTTATTTTTCAATCCACTAGATGGTGCTTAGCACTCACTGTCTGCTGAGGTAATAAAAAATGCAATTAAAAAAATTAATGAAGTGAGATGAACTGACTGACAGCTTTGCTGCGCTAGATGAATCAGATGATGTTGACAAAGTTTTACTTTGAGAAAATGACTTGCAGTTAAAAAAGGTAAAAACATTACAATATATGATATTGCAATACTCAACATATTGCGACACCGTGATAACATCATATGGTGACTTACATAACACGAAGATATCATATTGTGTGGCGATTCCCTCCCCGACCCCTTACATGTAGTTCAACTCTTTGATTATGCAGAAAGTTTGAGCTTAAAGAGCAGCTAAACCCCTTTTTCAGCTGAAAACCAAGACTCTGAAGTATTTCATAGTGTTTTTGATTGTTTAAGGTCTAAATCTGGACATTTCAGTGCAGATTACCTGACTTTTCCATATTCCATCATATATTTGTGTAGTGTCTGCCATCAACTGGTTGAAACCTGGCTATGGTGATGCAGCTTTTGATGCGTTTTAATTGGTTGATCAGGTGAAACGCGACGTGTCCAGTGCTTGCTTTTGTCACCACCCAAGCTGTGCGCTAGTGAGATTTGACTGAGAGAAAAATGTGAGTGTGTCTGAGCCTAGAACTGCAACCGATAGAATAGATAGAGGATTGTGGACACATTCTAACCGTTCACAGTCTGATATCATCACATCGCACACCCCCAACAGAAATATTACAAATGTTGTTAACTTAAAACTTTGTGTGTATTCAGTCAAAGAGGTGAACTAAATGGGGATATAAGGAGAACTGAATAACTCACCTCTCTCTGCCTTCAACCATGAACTTCTCAATCACCGCTCGTAAGCAGTTACTTCTACCTTCTAAGTCTGGATACTTTAATAAATAGTGCTGTGACAAAATCAGCAATTTGTTTATTCTAACTACAGCTGCAAATATCTAACTGGGATTATTTGGACTGATATTGCAAGTGCAATACATTATTTTTCTCATTTTCATTGAAAAACATATAGAAAATGGTTGTGGTGTGATTTTCGCAGGAATCTGCACCTATTAAAAATGTTTTCTTAAGTCTGTAGCGTATGATGTACTGCAGACCAGGAAACTCTGCAGCAATACGTTATTTAACGATTTTGATTACTGAATTGTGCAACCCTACTTCTGACCCCAACCTGGCATCTTGATGACACACACTGTGGGTTGTAACTGTCTGTATGACATATTGTCAATGTGGCAGCTGTCAGAAACTTTGACACACCATTATTCTGATGTAGTTTTCTCTATATTATCTCATTTTGGTCTAGGCTTTAATTGCAATGTTGAGTTATAGAAATGCTGCATTTAGAAATTCATTACCTTTATTTTTTTCCAGTATTTTCTTTGCTGTATTAATCCAAAATTAATATCTCTGTCTGTTTTTTGAAAATATGAACAGTTTCATGAAATACAAAATAATTTATCATATCACAAAACCTATTCATCAACAGTAACGTTACATTATAAAATAACACAGACTGTAAAAGACTTCATATTTATCTACTGCTACAGGCTGAGCACACAGTTATTCGTAGTCAATGTTTTCTCTTTCTAAATTAACATTTGTGCCGTGTCCAGGAGGAACGAAGGAGAAGATCTGAAATAAGGCATCAAAGCCCGAGGTAGGACGGGCTGGCACTAGCTGATTAACATGTTTGTGTTTTTTTTTCTTCGTCTTTGAACTCTGGCATACAGCTGAGAGCAACGCAAGGTCACGCAGAACGACATGCCTCCTTTACGCCCCATTTTGGGTGAAAACAAAGGGATCTGAACACTTGTGCCTGATTCAAAAACCTGGTGGAACAATATCTAAAAGCTGCTGCGTTGTGTTGTCGTACGTAATATAACAGAAAAAACCCAGAGTTACAATTTTCCTTACTTTGCAAAAAAGTTTATCGTCTTCAAAATGCATCCTTTACAGCGCTTATTAGACAGATGATCACAAATAAGTCTTAATGTAATACATGCAGACCACTGTAATACTACTACTAACCACTGATAGTGGTCTGCATGTATCACTTTATGTCATATTTGTGTTCATGATGCATTTTTAAGGCGTTAAACTTTTTTTTTTACAGCTGCAGGTACTAGCTTGTTAAAACCCTGCTCAGCAGTTAGTTAACAGTAATGCCACAATGAAAACGTGTCACATGACCTGGAGATTCAGTGAGGTCGTCGTATATGTCAGGATGTGACACCTCCGGCCATTGTGTGGGATCGTTGGTCCACTGTGATGGACACTCACCAACCCTTATGTCCTTCATTTTTCAATGTAACGAAGCCGATCACTGATCAGCAAAGACATTATAGAAGAGTTCGATTGTCTGGCTGTTAGTATGTGTGCTCCTAATATCCAAAAGAAGTGCGGTGTTCTTATCTAAGGCCGTTAAATTCACAATGTCGGATAATTTGAATTTACTGCCAGTCAATGAGGTGGGTTTGTTTTCACCCAAAAAGGGGCGTGGCCAGGAAGCATTGCTCTCATGTTATGTTGCACACGGTCCTTTCAGGAATCATCTGTTGTTATTTTGTTGTGGGTTCACGCTGAGTCTGCTCTTTGGTGAGGTCATCTTTGGCTTTGAAAGAGTTACAGAAAACATGTGACTACTGAAAATACGAAGCTATCCCATAGAAAATCTGGTATTTCTGTATGGAAATTAGATGGTACACTGATAAAAACCAAACTATCATTAAATTATTCACTCATAAGATCCCTGCAC
>JAPQLA010000019.1:11913238-11947800 GCA_029822935.1 Naso vlamingii
AAACGGTTGCAGGGAAAGTTGCAGCAGAGTAAACTGGTCCGTCTCAGCTCGAGCTCGAGCCGACTGATGGTGTGACTGCAGACACTCTGTTGTTGGCAGAGAAGAGTCAGAGCACGGTGAGATAATCAGCTCGTACCGACGTCACCTGTCACCAAGAAATGCAGCGTAGACCGGCCAATCAGGACAGAGAATACAGAGAGCGTCACTGATTTTTCATTTTTCCGTGAAACCCTCGTCCCGCTGGCAAAGAAAATATCATGGTAAAAACAGGGCTTACTGGAGACCAATTTAGCAGCGAAAAGTGTTATTTTTTCAACCACTATTACACTGTTTAATCAGGTTATACATCATGATGACAAAGTTAAGACAAAAAGTTGTTTAGTTTCACTTTAAGGCCTTTTCAGCACCATGTGCAGCTTGGCACAGGACCTCAAGAGCATTATGGTGAAAGCAGACGAAATATTCATACCACATGACGTGATGTCACTTTTCACAAAAAAAAAAACCCGTAGATGCCACATTAAACATTGTACAGGACCACCTCAAAGCAGACAGGACACTGAAAAAATGCACAAAATTAACAGCGCAGGCCGTATCACAGCTGTTACAGTTTGCAACCAGATCCACCTATTTCCAGTTCAAAGGAAAAATATACAGACAAAAAGAAGGCTTTACTATGGGGGACCTGCTATCAGCCATCATGAACGGTTTATTCGTGTAAGATCTAGAATCTGGGCAATTAAATCGAAGGCAACTGGACTTAGTGACATGTCTGTGAAGATGTTTCTCCTCTCATCCAAGGGACTTCATCAGTTCATGAGTGTCTGACTAGACTAGGCTAGTCTGACTAGCTGGTGAGGAACCCAGGTGTTTAACCTCTGTGGAGGTGTTTACAAAGGCCAACGACTGTAACGACAGTCGTTAGAGTCATCAGAGTCGTTGGAGTCACATGATGCCAATCGTGAATGACCGTTGTTCTTGGAGGTTAAGTTGTTGAATCTCCTGGGTGGAGATGAAAAGGCGGCTTTGTAAATCAGAGATAGGCGGTGTCACAGACCTCCTCCTCTGCTGAGGGATGGTTTTTCCACTTTTACATAGATGGCTTCCTTTACTCCTCTTTCAAACCATCTGTCCTCCCTGTCCAAAATATGAACATTGCTGTCCTCAAAGGAGCGTGCCGTTTCCTTTAGATGTAAATAGACAGCTGAATCCTGGCCTGTTAGCCCTTCTGTGTTGGGCCATACGTTTGTTCAATGGTTGTTTGGTTTCACTGATATGTTGGTCTTTGCATTCCTCACTGCATTGGACCGCATACACCAGGTTGCTTTTCTGGGTGTGTGGTGTACGGTCTTTAGGGTGTACCAGTTTTTGCCTGAGTGTGTTGCTGGGTTTGAAAAAAACCCAGACATGTGGGCGACACATGGGTCAAAATCAAAATCCAAGAGTTGCAAGCTGTCGCTGAACACGTCAACTCAGTGGATACAACATCAAATTCACTAGGAAAACACCGCCGTGAAAACACACCGCATCAGCACATCAGCAAAGCCACACATTAAACTACATCAGATACCAGTACACCCCAAGGACGAAATCGACCAAAACAAAAAATGTGAAGTCATATATGAAATACTGACCTATCATGTAATTAAACGTACATCGGAGAGACAGGGAGATGTTTCAGTACACAGAAAAAAAGAACATTAAAAAAATGTGAAAAGGAAACAGAAAAAAAGACAGACACAAGCAGTAAATGAAAAAGCAAAAGAGGAAAATTTAAAATCACATCATGGATTGGGAAAGGCCAAAGTCATCTAGTATAGACAGAAAATAACAAACACCAGCGCTGGATAAGCGAGGCAACTGAGATCAGGAAACGGGCCAGAGGACAGTGAACCGGGACGAGGGGGCATGCATGATGTCACACACCTGGGATGCCATCCTCAAGGAGCAACCAGACCAGCCAGGGGCCGTGGTCGTCCTGTCAAACCAGACAGGATGACCGCAACAACAGCTAATAAGACACGTCACAGCAACATCAGGTGACACTTCTGAGGAAGACTACAAAATGACAGAGGAAACATGTCCAGGTAAATGCAAACATGTTTTGTCTGATTCTAATAGAGGACTTTGGTTTCAATAGAGACATTATGAACCTTTCTCGATGATGTTCATAACATATTTTATTGTTCTAAAATGTTTATGTAATGTAATTTTTTGATGCTGTTTTTACTGTTACTGTTTACTGAATCAACACGTCTTTCAGATTTTTGTTCTGTTTAAAGGCTGATATGATTCTGAAATCCAACAAAGGCTCGATAGCATTCTGAAGGTTAGGGTTAACCTAACCCTGCTTATAACTCTGACTATGCAGCATTAAAGGCGCATTGTAAGTATGATCACAATGTATTATTGATGGATGCTTTAAGTAAAGTGTTACCATATTTTTTTTTCTCTACTTAGATGTCCCTGACATGATGGTAGTGAAATGAAGGCCATTAATTTTTGCCTGTCTTTTACACACACACACGCACGCATTATAACCTTCTATCCTTATATTTGATGTTTTTCCTCCATAAATAAACGTGGAGCAGGGGATCAGCTGGGCTCAAAGGACTGAACCCCACCCACAGCATCACATCAGTGGAACAAACAGTGGAAAACTTGGCTAAATGCACACAACCCCCAAGAGTGCTGATCAAAGGTGACCAAATGCCTCAGCAGCACAGGCCTCCAAATTTGTGCCACTTTGAGATGAACTGTGATGATGGTGCCCTCTAGAGGACAATTCTGAACTGCTGCAGGGCAGAATGACGAGGAAACTGCTTCCTGTGCATGCATTCAATGATCTGTGCGCATGTTTAAGCTCTGGATGCACTAAAAGATAAAGAGTGCACTTCTTTTTGCTGGTGGAGATATTTTGATGAGGACCAGCAAATTTGGGCTGAGAAGTGACAAAGTGTTGATATGGAGATAACTGGGAAGGAGTTCGCTTTTGATTTTAAAGCTGCACATTGTGTGAACTAATAAGCTATTATTAAAACAGTCCATTCTGTCCTCTCGATCAATTACTTTGCTGTTTAGTATAAAGATAATGTCATGCAGTTAAAAAAGGTTTTCCTCATGAAAATATGGCATAACTATGACAGAACCTGAAGTCTTCACTTGCAGATTTCATTTACTGAATTAATATTCACCCAGAAGGAAAAGATGTAGAGGTTTCATGTCGGAGCTGCATAGAATGACAACCACCCTCATACTGACCAACAGTCCTCTGCAGCCTTTAGGTTGTGAGCACACATCTTTTGGTGAAATGTTTTATTTACGAATGCAGCAGTCGTGACGACATCGCTATAAAAACTTTCTATTTAAGACCTGAAAGACTAACAGCCATGTTGTTGGCCGAGGCTGGATGTGTTTTATCCTGCATGTCTCGGTTCATATGCTTTCTCACATTATGATAATTAACCACATGATAACTTGACATTGAAAAAGAAAACAAAGTGTAGAAAACTGTTGATGGATGCAAACCTTAAATTAACAGTTTGAGTTTAAAAATAAAGATCAGCTGTAAAGATTCTCCTTTCACTTGATGAAATGAGCTTTTCAAATGCACTCAATTTAGACTCCGTTTTTTTAAAGAAAAGTCTGATGAAACGTATAAATCTGTCCACATGTGCAAATCTTCTTTTAAAGGAGTTCAGGGACGAGCTAACAGGATCTGTGCTTTAAAAGGTTCATCAGTGGATCCGCTCTGCTCAGCTGAACTTCCAACTTCAAGCATGAAATGATACACCGTGCACTGGAATCAATCTTATGTTCAAGATGAACGCTCTGCAGATGGACATCACTTAACGTACAACATGTCAGAAGACCAGAAAAAAAAGGTTTACTACTGCAGAGAAACTGACAACCAGGACTCTGCTGGTCCCACAGAACTGAGCTCCATGTTGCAGGTATGGAGGCTGTCAGTGATGAATCCCTCTGATTGCTCGATAACTCCTTCATGAATCGTTGTGTGGAGGAAACTGCACCTCGAAGGCCATTTCAAGCATGTTTCAACTTTTTTATTCCTCTAACAGTGTAACTTTATGAACAGACATTTAAACTGAACTGTAAATTAACTGAGCTCTTAACATATAAAACAGTTGACAACCTTTTTATTTGAGACAATACATTTAAGACAGTAGGCATTGTAAAAGTTTGGCTTTTTGAATTGTTAACAATGTATAAGAGCCATAAAACCCTCAAAGAGGCTCTGTGGTGTGTTTTGGTATCGCCCATGCTGCCAGGTGTATTTTGTTCTTCCTCATTCAAATTATATCACACAGTAGAGAAAAAACTCCATGGGTATATGGCTGTATGTAGCTCTACTTTGAGTTCTTTTTTCCACTGTGAAAACAGAATTTGTCTAAAATCTTCCTTGCATAGGCTGAAGTCATTTGCCACCTGCCACAAAATGGAACAGGACAAAATGGTGCAGCTGCTGCTCTGACACCTTTACAGCCTGCAGGCATTGAAAGACAGATTATATGCAGTACCGCTGAGGCTCTGGCATTTAGCCTGCAGGCTGGGACTGCTGGAACACTCTGCCGACGAAGGCCAGCGTTCCACCCACGTGTCCTTTCCTAACATGTAGTTGAATCTGACAGACAGGAAGCAAAAAGGAAGAAAAGACAGTTTAGGTTGTAATTACCATAAAAAAACACAAGAACGTTTTTGTACCTTGCCTCAAAACTGCGATGCGTCATTTATTTTTAATTTCATATATTAATTTATTTCAAACATGTTAAAGTAACAAAATAAAATGATCACAGAAAAATAAAAAATTTCTGGTGCACATGGTCAAATTCAGCAACTGTAACGTGGTGCAAACAGAGTCAACGAAGAGTGATTCATGAATGGCAACTTTAAATAGTCGGCCCTCTCATGATGAGCAGTCTGTCATCGGTGGGGCATGATCAGTGCGTCATTCATACAGCTGAGCTCCTGTTACCATACCACAAAGAAAAATCAAACACATCACAACGCGTACATGCACAATCACAGAAAACAAGACAAATTCATTTCTTCATTAAAAGTTTTTTAATAATATCACTGCCTCTTGACAGTGGGGGAGTTTTTTCGATCCCCCAAAATTTGAGGAAAGCCACCAGGCCATGTTTGGTGTTCATGTTCATGATGATAGTTCTGTGCCGTAGCATAAACTGGTGTTTTATTCCGAATGGCGTTCTTATGTTCAGCTATCCTGGTTTTGAGTTTATTAAAAAACTCCCCCAGAGAGAAGCCTATTGGATTTTTACCTTGAACATCATTGAGCCATTTGGTCTTAATGAAGAAATGAATCTGTCATTTTCTGTGATTGTGCGTGTACGCGTTGTGATGTGTTTGATTTTTCTTTGTGGTATGGTAACAGGAGCTCAGCTGTATGAATGACGCACTGATCATGCCCCACCGATGACAGACTGCTCATCATGAGAGGGCCGACTATCAGCCTGTTTGCACCACGTTACAGTTGCTGAATTTGACCATGTGCACCAGAAATTTTTTATTTTTCCTGTGATCACTTGTTCCTGTTCTGAGATGCACTGGTCTGCAATGTTCGTCAGCTGAAGCGCAGATTTCCCTTTTTTTAAAACAAAACAAAATAAATGTTAAAGCAGTGAAACAAAACCAATAAAGTTTCTGTAAACAACAAAATAACAAGCAGTCAATGTTCAAAGAGGGTGCAGGATGAAGTCAAAACTTTTTCCAGTCCGCCCCTTTTTTAAACTTTAGTTAAATCTTTCATAAACAAAAACATTCAAAACAAATCCAGACAAAAACAGACCATTAGCATAAAAGCAATAACAATAAACAAAAAAACAAAACAAAAACAGGTAAAAAAGTCATCAAATGACGTTATTCCACCTCTCTGGTGATCCATCCTGTATCTGTTCAGTATGTTATTTTTAAAAATTTGTTTAAGCTCAGTTAATCTTCTGCATATTTTCATTTTGTCACTACAGTTCTCACTCCTCTGACTACCAAAGTGTCATTCTAAATAAAAATTCATCCATTTATTCAGAACCTCAGAACTCTCTAAACTTTTTTATTTTTAATAAGTACTTCTTCTTTTCTCTTACCTGTTGGTGTCGCTGTCAATGTCCCAGTGGTCCTCTTTGGGGCCCATGAGGAGGTACTGGAAGCCTTTCTCCAGCTTGAGTCCATCTCTGCAGAGTCCATGAGACATGAAAACCCTCTGCTGGCCCACTTCAACTCCAGCCTCCACACCTGGATGGTACGAGGAAGGGAATCAGATAACTTCAGCGGAGCCTCACATCCAACAAGTGCAAATATGGATCCATCTGCTGAGGTTTTTCATCATGTACTAGGCTGTTACAATGCTTTTTGTTCAGGAATTCTTAATTTTGAGTCCCACGAACCGCATGAAGACGGACAATTCATCTCCATTTCCTCCCATTGTGCAAAAATTAAGCCAAATGATGGTGCCATTTAAACTCGGGTCTTTGCAGTGCTGCATGGATAGACCTGGGGTATCATGGTCCCGCCCACATAGCTATCCAACTCATCTGCAGGTCATTGTTAGCTGTCAGTCATAACATAAACACACACCTGCATGTAAAGAACTAGCTAGAATGACAGAAAACACCTTTGAGGAAAAAAAGATTTGTTGTGTGCATTGATTTTTTTTAGTTTGACCAATGTCCCACCTGCTAACAGAGGGGTTGGGATTTATGATTTATATGTACCACAGCCAGACACCAGGGGGCAATCAACACGTTTTGGCTTCACTCAGAGAAGCTGTCATGTTATCCATCTTCATACAGTTAATGGTGGCGTTTAAGGTTCAATGTGTAGGATTTAGGGGAATCTGTTGTTGTAGAGCGTGTCATTGACACTGAATATAATATTCATAAGAATATTTTCATTAGTTTATAGTCATCAGAAAATGTTTTGATCACTTTAGAACGAGTCTCTCATATCTACAGAGCAAGTGGGTCCCGTGCCACCCCGTGTGCCTGCTGATCCACTGCGTTATGACGCTACAGTAGCCCAGAATGGACAAACCCTGGCTCTGTAGAGAGCCTTCAGCATTTTTCAAAGCCACCCCATAGTTTCCTAAGGGGAGGGTGGACGGAGGGATTTTCAGTCCAATGCAACTGGCAACTTCTCCACTAGATGTCCCTAAATTCTGTTCGTTGGACCTGAATCTGAAGCGGTAGCTTCCTACTTCTGAGATTTTTTTGAGACATACATCCATCACACTGACTCACCCAGTTTGATAACTTGTGTGATCTCCATCTCGTACTTGTCGTAGTAACTCTGGCTGACACTGAGCACCTTCACCTGGAAAACTAAAGCACAAGAAAGAAAATGTTTTTGGTCCAAAGAGGTTGACTGCTGATGTTTTTGGAGTGTTTCTGACCTTTCGTCTGATGCTACAGTGGAGTCAAAATTTTCACAAGATAAAATGCTTCCTAACAGGGAAATTGCTGCACATTTTACTATTTCTGTATTGTATGTTAGTTTTTAAGCAAAGTGAGGGAAATAATAAAGTTATAAAATTTTCTTAATCCTAACTACCAGCCAATAAATGAATTACCACAAATGGCAGCTTAACAGTTTCCAGCATTTCAGTTGATATTTTCATGTACAGATTTCTCATGTATGTGGGAGATCCATAACCTGGCACCCACCACCGTCTCCACGGTGCAATTTTCCTGCTACCAAGTTTATTTCATGATTTCAAAGGAATGTTATCAACAGACTCAGACCAAAGCACCTCTTGATGCAATTGGATGGGCTCTAAAACCAATCAGAGTATTGAATCATGGGATGTAGAGCTGAGTGGCACATGTCAAGTTGGGGGTGTTTGATCAATTTATAAGCATAATATAAAAATGGAGTTCTTGTTACAAATGCTGTCAAACTGCAGCTGAACTGTAGAGTAAAATGTCTGACTGAGATCGGCACTGACAAATCTGCGTTGTGAGTCTTTTGCACTGGGCAGACATGCAGACTGATGAAATTTCACAGACCTAGCAGTAATCAGAGCAATGAAACTCGACATACGTGACGCTCCTATGTGAGTCTTCGTATCAAACCAACATCATATAAGATAACTAGTTGGCCAGGATTGGTGGAAATGAATCTGAATATGAGCGGGCCCGAGCCATCTGCTAGAGCGCATAAACCACAAGCTCAGTCGATTCATCGGCTTCTAGATGCAGCATTTAATTGCTTAAAAGATGTTTTTTTTGTTTGTTTGTTTTTTTTTAAATTAAATATTGGACATTCTTTTTATCTTTTTCTCTGTTTATTTTACTAACAGTGGAATATAATGCAAGCATTTGACTGGCAAGTATCCACTGAGGACTTGAGACTTGCTCTGTGTCTCCAGCTGTGTGCATGTGTGTGAGGCAAAGCTGTGAGTGTGTCTCAGTGTATCGTACCATGATGTAAAGACTTGCAAGCAAACGTCTCCCTTTCTTTTTCCGTGAAGGTTTCACTGTCACCTTTAGAGACACAGCAGTCACCTGGAAATAATGAACAATTTAAAAAAATCAAACAACAAACACTATAAACAAAGATACACATGCACACTCATAGGTGCACGGGCAGTTTACCCTGTGTGCAGCGGCAGATGTTGTCCCTGCAGATCCGGCTGAGCTCCTCTTTGTCCTCGCTCGGAGTGTAGGTACGAGTGCAGCGGTGGTCTGAGACAAACAGAGCAGAGCTGTGACACCTGTCACCATCATGCTGAAAGGTGCAATATCATAAATAAATAAATGCCAGAAATATCACAACAAATAAACAGGACGTACAGGAGGTTTACGTTGTCAATATGTCTATTAAGGATCAAGTGTAACACGGATGTTTAGATGTTTTCAGAGCAAGCATTCACTTGCTCATGTTCCCCTGTGCATTCAGATCACGCTGCACTCACATGCATTGTGCCCTATTGTATATACTGTATGTCTCTGTGTTTTTACTTATCTTTATATTTATTATAAGCCTGGGCAGCTGGAGGACTGCTCCGACAGAAATTCATTGTTTTGTGCAATGACAATAAAGATTCTTCTTCTATTCACTTACTTACTTTACAACAATCCCAGACGCTCCATCAGTCACACTCACACAGTGTGAAACAGAACATGGGAATAATTCAGCCATCATTATTCAGCCATGCAACTCAATCACCTCTCTCATTACTCTTCCTCATTTACAGCGCTCCCCCGTCACTCACCGTTGCTACAGTAACCAGACACGGCTTTGGCAGAAGAAGTTAGTTTACTTGATGAAGTTGGAGCCACATTTTACACGCAAAAGAAAAAATGAGCCCCATGGAGGAAAATCCCAGTGGTGGCAGTGAGAGTAATGACTTACTTGTGCCAAAAAAAGGAAGACATTTCACTGTGTGGAAGTGATGAAACCTGAAGACGATACAGGAGTAATAATCTGCATTATGCTGTCGATGTCTGCAAGCGCCGCTTTGGCATCGTAGCGGCACGACAAGGTAACACCACAAATCTCTATAACCACCTCCAAAATCACCACAAAATCCGGAATGAGCCACAACAAAGGACAAGGAACCACATCAAAACATCCCTGCCACCAGACAAGAGACTTTAAAGCACACTTTTTGTTTTGTTTTTAACTTGTGCACAATGAAGATTTTATTGTAAAAATAAGACTTAGTGAGAGAATCTCAGGGAGAAAAGTCATGATTATTCTGTCACGTATCATAATGATGCAGTCTGCAGTGGATCCAAACCAGCTGAAAGGGAGAAAAGTGGATCTAAAGGACGGTTCACAGTGGATATCCAACTGAGCTCAACATGTGGTAAAAAGCATTTGAGATCTCAAAGATTTCTCTTGGTCATGTGCTGAGTTCTTGTGTGATGTCAGATGAGCTGTGAGGGTCACAGTGTGCTCTCATACCTGGGTTGTAATACTCGTACACTGTTACTGAGGATGGCTGCAGGAGGCCGACTCTAAAGCTCTGGTGAAGCCTGAAGATCAGGATCTCCGGCTCTTTGTGAGACACCTGAAAGGAAGTCAATGTAGTGCAACAGAGAAGAAAACAGAGACATTACAGAGCCAGTGAGAATATTAGGTTAGCAAGCCGAGGCTTCCAGTGAGCTGATCTATTATATGATCTATGGAACAGTGCTGTGATCAACCTGGAGTCTCATCAGATCTATCATGACATGATTTAACTGAGCAAAAGTCTCCTGACAGTTCAGCACATGTGCTTCTTAAAGAAATAACCTTGAATATGTGCAAAAAAAAAAACAACAGCTTTTCTTTCAACCTCCGTCTGGTTACAAACAAGTAAATCCAAAAGTTGTCTGCAGAGGTTTACCTTGAACAGGTGGAGGATCAGAGAGCCTCTGTCATTCAGGTTATCAACAATCTGGAAGTTATTAATGTAACGGTCCACTGAGTTGGACAGCTGGACACACACACACACACACACACACACACACGAAGAGAGAATCATTATCACAATGTGTTTAATTTCCTATAAGGTTTCATTTAAACTAACCTGCTACCACAAGAAAACAAGTGCTCACATTAGCCTCGATACTGAAAGCTATTATCAACTTATGGATATTATCAGCTTTTCATTCTTCAGAAATTAGAGATGGTCTCAACAATGACTGACCAGCATCACAAAGTATTTCAACTACTGATACTAAAAAAGTTTTTTACAAACTATAAGCAAAAACACGAGCAGTTAAACTGTTATACATCATATACATCATCTGTACAACCAAGCTACACTGGACAAAAGGAGGAGATCTGGATAAACTCTCATCTCTTTAAGATTTCAGATTTTTTAAGTGCTAGTTGGTTACCATCTCCAGGTCAGAGTTTTCTGGGGTGAAGCCAGTGGGCAGACTTATATCCAGAACCACCATCCTGACATATCTGGGGCCTAAAGCCCTACAAGACAGAAAGAGGCCAGAGCTGATAAATAACATCAAAAGAAGTGCACACTAAGATCTTCTGTAATTCATAATCAGAACATCGATAAAACGTTCCAGAAATGTCATTCTTTTTGAGAAAATTGTTGATAGTGAGGTGTCAACGACGAAGGCACCAGTTTGGCCAATCATTGTCCACTTGATAACTTCTACAAACGAGATATCAGGTTAACGTTAGCTGTAGCTTGAGACTCGTTAGGAAGTCAATCCGCTGCAGTCGTTTGCTCCGGCTCACACTTTATTTCGTTTGGTGGGTGTCTCTCTCTCTTGTAAGTCCAGTTTGAACCAAATGGTTGCAGGGAAAGTTGCAGCGGAGTAAACGATGCATTGTGGAAGCTACGGATGTGGCTTGAGTCACTGTCACCGGCTGCGACAGGCCAGAGCTCCGCCTGTAAGCAGCTACGCCTTGGGCCTGCAGCTGTAACACATCTGACGTCTCTCAGTGATAATGTGATATAATTTTAAGTGAAAGACGTCTAATCGTCTCCTTCCACGATGCATGGTGGGTCAGAATATAACAACATCTATGTGATAACTTTACAGCTTGTGGAAACGTAATGTTGGCTGTGCTACTCTTGCTTATGCTATTACTGTTTTCTAAGCCACGTTTACAACCTCAGGAGCTCGAGCGCAATGCATCCTGGTACATGTAGGCGCTGCAAGAATGGCTGTGTGAGCAGGACAAACTCAGAAAACCTTCATTGCCAATACAGTACAAACTGAGGAATTTATTGCTTCATTTAACTACAGTTACCATCAACATTGATCATGGTGGATTTTCCCTTTAAATGAAAGTTACAGCACAATCCCAAAAAACACTTTTGGGCCCAACTTTTGTTCAAGTGCAAAGCTACATCCATGATTTTGATACAGCACAAAGGGCTTTGTTTCATGCTTGTTTCGAGTTGCTGTTTCCGTGTCTCAGCATGAACCATGGCCGAGCTGCGTGGAACCATGTGGGAAAGATGTGCTTGTTCACAGCAGGTGTGATTTCTTTTTTGAGGTAAAATCTCGTTTGCGCTTCTGCCAGCGCAAAGTGCGACGGCTTTAGTGGTCAAGAGTTCACATGAACAAACCGTAATGTCCTTTGTATTTCATCCCAGCTGAACATACAACTAAAACAATATTTTACAGGTGAGACAAAACCAGCCGCTCACCTGACTTTGATGGTGATCTGGTAGGACTTCTCTACATCTGCTGGGGGCTTTTCTGTTATGACACAGAAACAAAGCATCATCTCATGGACAGAGTTTGAGTTTCTTAAAACGTGGACTTAAACATACAGTAAGCATATATTTCAATTAGTCATGACACACTATATTAATTTATTTTTATCTGATTATTAGTAATATCATTTTTGTATTGTGATTTGTGAAAAAATACATCTTAAAATGCACAAATGAAGTCAGGTAAGTGGCGACAAATGTATGTTTCACATTGTCTGTTTGAACAATATTTCAGTACAAAGGTTACTATATTCGCTTGCAAATATTTTGAATGTTATGCTTCATGGCAGCATTTACAAAAGTCTTTGAAATTGTTTTCTGCTGTGTTATGTTAATGTCGCAGCTGGTGTTATGAGTTTACAGAAAATTTGACCAATTTTAAGTTTTGTCTTTACCATGTCCTGTTGTTGCTGTTTGTTTTCAACATATCAAGAAAATAGATCAATTCAAGACAAAACAGCAACGTTAAAGAGTCAAGATGTGCAATAATGAGTCAGTGTGAGAAGAGCCTGAGTTACCGCTGGATTCTTCAATAGTGACGTTAAGCTCAAAGTCTTTGCAGGGTATTTTCTCATCAACCTCATGCAGCTGGTTGTAATATGTCACAACCTTGAGTTAAAGTTCATTTACCAGAAGAAACACCACATGTAAAACAAAAGAGACACAAATCAGTCAAAAACAAATTAGGATCAAATTACGGGCAAATAAGTCTGTTACTCCAAGTCTTATATTAAACCAACTAAATAAAGCCAAATTTTCCAATGGACTTCACAGGTTTCACGGCACTATTAAAATAACTTAACAATATCCCTCTTTATTTTTCTTTATTTTATTTACCATCAAATCTGTTTATGTATAGATACAGTATGTGCAGAATATTTATGTGATTGTACCTCCAGTATTCCCTGTCCGTTTCCTCGAGCCACCACTTGAAAGTCAAGATTAGGAGGCAACTACAGAGACAGAAGTATCAGAGAAGAAGAAATGTTTGGTAAAATACATCTACAATACAATCCCTAATGTTACTCAATCAGTTGCACTTTCATGTCCAGATGTGCGTCCCAGGCTCGCTGCAGGTTGTTACCCACCCAGTGTCTCCCTCCAGTTAACTGCCTGGACCTGACATCAATTTGCCACAATTTGTCATGTTTGTCTCACCCTGGAGGAGCGAGCAGTGTATGCCGTCTCTGGGTTGAAATGGTAGCGGATTTCCTTGCGTCCGGCTATCCTGACATCCACATCCAGAATGAGGTCATCAGGGGGAGGTTTGTTAATCAGGTACTCTGACAGCGCCTGAAGGACCACCATGGTGGACTGGGAGAGGACAGAGAGCTGATAAGACAGACTGTAGCACCCTTTACTGACACATGATGTCTTCTTCTTACCTTGGTATAAATATAACATTGTCTGTTATTTCATCCGTGGTATTTGTAATATTAACTGATTGCTCTTTATGAGTTTAACAAGATGCATTTACCACCATTTGCAGTGTCTTGTAATCGTTATTTATATTCTTGGTTTGACTGTTACAGTTAATGTGAAGGAAAATCTGGTCAGAGGTGAGCCGAGGCAATGAGGAACTCAGGGGACAAGAAGATGCCTTCAGCAGAATCACTTTATTTGACGGGCTTGATGCACCAAGGAGAGTTGGCGACAGCAACCAGACTTGTGAAACACTCAGTGTGAGGCTGTCCTGTGTCTTGGTGTCTGTCCCTGAATGTCTCCAGAGAGTCTAGACCTTCTATCCGCTTACCATCAGCAGCCTAATCTCTCCCTTAAGGCTGTTTTGTGCTTGAGAGATGTGTCGGCAAGTGTCCTAGGAAAAATGTCGGACCACACAAATGTATTTATGCTTAAACAAAGTGTCGGACACCATCATGACTTCTCCATGTGGCTTAGTGGAACTGCGGTAACTACTTGCAGTCCATGAAAAAATGACAAGATACTGTGATACATTTGATTTGGCTGAGGAAGAGAACATTTTAAATTCAATTTTACTGCAGAGGAGGAGGAGGAGACGAAGGAAGAAAAGACTGTGGTCTGTCTGATAAACCGGAGTAGAGAGGAGCAAGATTTCCCCTCAGGAGTTTGACGTTTTGGGCGTCTTTAAAGTCCCTCCGTCATGCAGGTGAGGAGATTTTCTCACCTCATTCTCCAGTTGCTCCTCAAAGCCATCCATTGCAAGCCTACTATTTTTTTCCTCCCTCGGCCAAAGCAAGTAGAACACTGTTTCCATCTCCGTGACAACGATAGAGCACTTGGTTCAGCCAACCAAGCAAAATATAAGACAAATCAAAACGATATCTGCTACGTCACATGTTTTGACAGGTGCAAGACTGTCAGACTCGGACAACACATTCTTGTCTTTTTTATGTCATTTCCTTCTTAAGACATTGTGGACAGACACTTGTCTTTCATGTATAAAACAGCCTTTAGCCTCGGCAGCCACTGCAAGAGCCGAATGCAAACAAATTTGTATGTAGAAGCAACAAAGTGCGTCAAACTTTAACAGTGTGGAAGAGGCTCAAAGACTGACTACACACAAATTGGAAATTTCCTTCACATTAAGGTTCATATTTTTTGCTCAGCGTGTTAATAACGACAGTTGGGTCAGATTACTTTGAAACATGACAAGTTACTGATTACATGTTATGGTGCGTGACAACTTAAATGATCCTCTTTACGAGTTTTAGACACATTTAAGTATCTGACCATATATAAAAGCAAGATAGTGACACTGATTAGGCTGCGTTTTATTTTAAAAGCACAGAGTTATTCTCATTTCCTGAAAATTGACAGTTCAGAACACCATTCCACCTGATCAGTGACAGTATATGGATGTCATATCCTTCACTCCACTGAACTGTAGTCCACAGTGTTTTATGTGAGCGGTCAAACTTCAGTGAACCTTTGCTTTACCCTGATGTAGAGTGAACTGTCTAAGCACAGACAGGTGAGAAACTTTTGGATTCGCAGCTTAGCAACCAGACTCCACCTGCTCTCACCTGAGTGGAGCCGAAGCCTCCCCCCTTCCTCCGCTGGCTGTTCAGCCACTCAAATGGCGCCGCAGCTTCCTCCATGCGTCCCAGCTTGATCAGAGCCAGCAGGGCGTAGCCGGTGGCCTCCAGTGTGAACAAGGGGTTGTGCCTGTCGGGCCAGTAGCTGCCACCTGCAGGACGAAGAGGGAGGAGCTCCAACATTTTAGTCTTTCCCCTCAAACAAATCAACAAAATAATTAAAATGAGCTCTGCACCAAGACTAACAACTTTAACAGGATATTTCAAGTTATGTCCAGTATCAGATAATTTATTTATTTAAGACCCAACAAGTGAATGGAGTAAAAACAGATATCACCATGAGACTTCCTAACATGATTACTTACATTAAGACAATTATCTTTGTATTACAAATGTTCTCTTTGTTTACAGCACATTTTATTTAAATATGCAAATTAAACATTATTTAATTATAACTATTTAATACAGCCTCACAACATATTTTCATTTATTTTATGTTTTTGCATATAACATATTTGTTTATTTGTTTTGTAACATATCTAATTCTAGTTTACTGGTCTTATGACTTTGTAGGATTCTCTGTTTGCATTTATAATCCATTTTAAGGTGAGATGCTCTTATAAGCCTCGAGGGGTTTTCTGAATCTAACCTGCACAATTTGATTCTGTTTTGTTTGTGTCCTTCCTTTTCATTTTATTGTCCAAAATAAGTAAAAAAAATGACATGAAAATTATTCAGATGTGCCAATTTGCATAGATTTCCAAAACATAGTACTGTACATATGCTAAAATCAGGCTAAAAATTCTTGGGGTTTTTTTTTGTTGACACAGGATTTTACGAAGGGAATTTTCGATATTTCTTTTGTTAATTTCATAAATAATATTTTTTCAAAAAAACTACAAGAAAATCAATGCTTCTCTTGTTTTAAGGATTTTTTTTCAATATAGCTCTTAAAGATAATCATGATTCACAGGGGTTTTCGTTATGCCGTTTAATTTGTGTAAAATAAAGAAATGCAATAAAATAAAAATAATCCAGATGTGCAAATTGGCGTTGATTTCCAGAACATAGAGCTGGACATCAGGCTAAAAATTCTTGTTTAATTTTATCAGCACAGGTCTTCCTCAGGGCAAATGAAAGTTTGTGAATCACAAAGCACTCTTCTTTCTATAGTGCTCCCCTAGTGACCAGGAGGGTGAATTGCACTGTACGTTGCATTAGTTACATAAACCCCAAAATTCTATATACATATACATCCTTGAATAAAAACGATTAATACAAACACGTTGGTGTCAAAATAACCCAGTTTGTTTGTGTAACAAACAAAAACAACAAAACAAAAAAAAACATATAGACACATAGTGCCTGTCCAACAACAGCTGTTCACAAAAAAGGTCTCAAGATCCAGTAAGTTTCTCTTTGTAGCAGTCTTTTGAGACGGTCTCCACCCCTGACAGACTGTTCAGTGTGTTCTATGCCCTCCACTCTCAGGTTTTCATCTCTGGTGTGATGTTTGTTAAAATGCATCGCCACAGGATAATCTACATTGTTGGTTCTGATGGCACGTTTGTGTTCTGACACTCCGTCTTTTAGGCGTCTTTTTGTACGTTCTATGTAGAAACATCTACAGGGGCAAGTAAGACGATATGCAACATAAGTGGAGTTACAGCTGATAAGGTGTTTATATTTATGAACAGTTCCAGTCTTCAAATCAGAGATGTCCTTCTGTTGCTAAATGTTCACACAGTGACTACAGTTGCTCTCCCCACAGCAGTCTGAAATAAGTTTTACTTCAGCAGCACCTCACGACACTGTGGAGTGGTACTTCAAGGTACAAGAGTGCTTGGTAAATTTTCTCTTAAAACCAGGTTTAGTTAGTTAGTTAGTTAGTTTGTTTGTTTAAATCAGGCTTTTTTTCCCCAATTAAAGGTGCCTTAAAAATAATGTAAAATTTGCTGCAGGGGATTTGAGTTAATATAGATATCACTGTGAAAACTAACATTATTACCTAAACATTAGTCTTATCAAATATCCACTTATTTATATTAATTTCCAGAACAGAAATCTTTCAGCTAGTATAAGAGAAGACATGTTATGGAAGCAAAATAGCCCAAAGTCTTAAAATTAAACTGTGCATTTGAAATAATTTTTTTTTTTTTTAAGTCACCTATTTTGTCTTTCTTTAACTGTTACATTTTTTCTGCTCACTTCAAGTAAGATTGTATGCAATGTGCCTATACTGTACGCTTCCTGCAGGGGGTGGAGACTACAGACAAAGTGGGATACAGTAAGTTAGGAATGGAAAATAGAAGCAGTGATGTCTGATGTTTGACCAAAAAAAAGTAAAATGAATTGATCAAGATCGTTTAGAAGAGGACTGATGAGCATCTTGAAGTCTCTGCAGGTGAGATTCTCTGTACAGCTCAAATGAAGCCTAGCTGAGTCTTCAGGATACCTGCAGCTGCAGCTCGGAGTAAAACCTGTGTCGCCTTGTGAAACGGAGCACCCTGCTGCAGAGCCAGCGCATATGAGGCGATGGCCACGGTGTACGGTCTCCTGCCCGGTCTCATCACAGCTCTGCTAAGGTCCAGAGCTGCCATACGGGTTAGAAACTACAGAGGACAACGTGGATGAAAATCTTAATCGCAACTACAGAGAATAACTCCAGACGTAACAGTGAGACACAGAAGTGATCTACAGGCAAAAAAACCCAAAACAAAACAGCAAACTAAAGATTTTTTTAAATGATTTACCCCAATGTTCAAGTTTGAATCATCACCAATATTGCAATGGATCCCTGCCTGTTTGGCCTCAGCGAGCGATATGAGGACAAAGGCGGTGAGGGTTATGTGAGGGTCGTCGCCACGGAGACCACCCTGGAGACACAAACGCAGAAGAGGTTTCCATTCCAGTTTCTGCTGATGAAATGTATTTATTCTAAAATGTCAAATGCTGTCCATGTGTCCACATCTCAGCATTCATCTCTGTCTCCTCTGGGATGTTTTTCCTCCTGCATGATGGTGCACTGTCCATGCACAACAGGTTTTCTAAAAGAAAGTCTCTGAATCTGAGGAAGTCACAATTCATACTTAAATGGAATGAAGCTTCATTTAAGCTAGAAAACGAAAGTGCTATGGTGTCAATTATTTAAGACAAAAAAGCCAGAAACACCAACAAAAAAAGCAACAAAAATCGACCCAGAATTAACAGGGGTGCTATCATTCAGAGATCTAGGGTGAACTTGTCCTTTAACAATGAAAATAAAGATGAAATAAATCCTGAGAGATTCATCAGCTCATTGCCTGCAGGCAGCACAGTGAGTGCTTTGTGCACGCATGTGTTATTCTTTTTTTAAGAGTATGAGGAAAGAACAGCCCAGGGGAAGTGAAACAAGAGAAAAAATGTGGAAAAAATGATTTCACTCATCAGCAGGATGGCGTGGTGAGTTTGTAAGTGAGTATGGGTGAGTGTGTGTGTCTCACAGTCATGGTGGTGCTGTAAACTGGATTGTCCTCTGCAAAGGTCCCTCGGCTCCTTCCAAAATGGCGGTATTTGTGTTTCAGCAGGTAGAGCAGAGGGTCACACACTTGCTGCTCACTGATACCAATGATGGAGTGAGCCATGGAGAAAACCTTCACCACGTATGCTGTGATCCTGACATACAGAGGGACTGTCGTTAACCAAGCTTGTTCACTTTCAAATGTGTCGAATGCTGAACTCAGTCCGTCTGCACACTGACTTCTTCATGGCTTTGCTGGTGTTTTCAATTTCACTTCAGAGTGAAGAACAGTAAAAATTTTCAGTAACAAACTTCCCACATATTAAACCCATTACTCCTTTCTTTATCAGACATCTTAATACCTCATGCATGTCTGTGTTTGTGTGAAATCCACTTAATGTGAAATTGTCAAATCTCCAGTTACAAAATTACAAAAATTGAAAATGTATCATTTTTACAGTACCATGTGCTTGCACCTTCCCTCCTGTAGGGGGGGTAAGAGCCATCACTCTTCCTGTAAGCCAGCTGGTTCTCATAGCCTGGAAATGCACAAAAAAACATGATAGTGAGGAACGTGAAGAAGAGATCTTAACTGAATCATCTTGAAAATAAACTATTTAAAAACTCATCCATCCATCCATGTGTCATACAAACAGAGTCCTTCCACCACACCCATTTAAATGGCCATCAGTTATTTATATCTCTACATTTTTGGATACCATTCACCCATTCATCCATTCATCCCTGTGTTCTTTTCATCTCTCTCACCTCTCCTGATGTATCGGAGAGCCTCCGCCTTGCGATCCACTCCTACACTCTCCCAGCCACTGGTTCGCTCCAGGTAGAGGGTGGCAATCAGCGGCAGAGTGATGGAGGCCAAGTTCTGCTCCACACAGCCACCAGGCATCCGGATGAGAGAGGCCAGCGAGTCTTCGCTGATGGAGTTATCAATGCTGTCTGCCAACACGTTGCCTAGAGGAGAGAAGAGGCGTCAGCAAAAAGACTCCTCCTCCAGCTTCATTTTAAAGAATTATCGTCACCCTATCAGTGACTGACCTCTGACATTGATGAAAGTCTCTGGCACAGAGTTCGGCACAACTGAATTCAGTTCGATCTTGCCCACACGAAATGTCTGCGTTCCTGTGGTGAACAGAAGAGGAAAGTTAAAGTCAGTTAAACCTGCAGAGGTCTATTTCTTGAAAAAACATGTAGGCAAACATGTACAAACCGTACAACAACTAAAGATGAGCCACAGAAGTGACCATCAGTCAGTCAGTGTATTATCAGTGAGACGCAGCCAAAAATCATTTTAAAAGTTTTTCAAATCCTGAAAGAAGCACCAAACTTTGGCTGAAGGTACCTCTTGGGTCATTCCTTTGAAAAATCTCATTAGCCACGTAAATTTCAAAAAGGAGGCCATTTTTAAAGATGGCCGCCATTTCAGCCATTTTTACCCTATCATCATCCAGACTGATTTTTTTTTTTTGCTCTGATGTGAAATGTCAGGCTTTTAACTAAGGAGATTTCAAATTTACACATCACACTGTAAGTCATTATATCTAAATCTTTTATTTTTTTTTTATTTCTTTAGGAGTAATTTGAAAAATAAGCATAAACACAACATTATTTCACTGAAACTTAAATCAGAATTTGCACAAAACAGTCATTTCCAAAATTACTATTGCACATCAAATTGTTTGAAGATGGCGGCACGCATGGACGCAGCATCCTCTCCGATAGCAATAAGTGTCGTAAATGTTTGTTCTGTCTGCCACAGATGCATAACTGACCACCAAGGCGTGCTCCGTAACATCAGGGCAAACTATGCTGAAACGATCGATGAGTTCTGGTGTAATATGGAATATTATGCTGCTTCGGAAAAGCCGGCTACCAAGCCAACTGCTTTTCAATGAAGAAGGGAGCGAAAGATCTAAAATGCATCAAAATGTACTTTAGAAACCTATAAAAGTTCTTCTTCAGGCAAAAGCAGCACAGTCAGAGTGTTTGCTTTCTTCAGAGCATTTTCACCACTTTACTTTGCAGTCAGACAGAAATCCCGACGGAGAACTGAAGCTCTTGTATCACTCTGGTCTCTCTTCAAAGCCACCATACTCGACTGACAAAACAGTCATTTTACTTCACATGACACAAGAATTTGAAAGGCTGGTTGGATTCACTAAAGTCACACAGTGTAGCTTCACTGACGAGGTGTAACGAATGATTAACTTCACTTTATTAACCAATTAGTGCGGAGCCGACCAGAGGACATGTTTGCAATAGCACCACAGACTTGTACGTGACCAGATCACATTTCACAGGTAATGCGAGATTAATGCCGAGTACGGCAACACTAAAGGTCCAACAGTATACAGCACAACTGTCTACACACGCTGACACAAAAAAACGAACCAATCGAGACGCCAAAAGACCATCGTGCTCTGTGAGGTAAAATAACCGTCCACTTGACCACTTGTCTGTCAGCAGGCTACCAACAATTTGTATCAGCTTCCTCTACTGCCCATCCCCACGCAGCGACCACTGTTAGCTCCAGCTGCACCGCCTTAAACATTTCTCGATGATAATGTGATGTTGTTTCAAGCAAACAAACATCTGATCATCTCTTTCCACAATGCAGGGGGGTCAGAATGTCAATGATAACAAAATTTAACAGCAACATCTTTGTGATAATTTTACAGCTTTATCCCCAAAGTACACAGGCTGGAGCTGCCGGCTCTTCGGCATTCCTCAATGAGTTATCACATAAAGCCCGCCCTGTTTTATATAAAGGGTTGTGATTGGCCCGCATTCAGTTTTTGGATGGGTGGAAATGATCATGAATTTCATGAAGAGAATTTATTCACAAAGTGAATCGTGCGTCAGGTTTACGAGGCGAGGCAAAAGGCGGTGCTGGTGGCCCAAACTGGGGCTGTGCCAGCCACCACCTACTACTGTAAAAAATTATTTCAAATCATATACTGACAAAAAGCTACTGTATCTCTAATTATTTTTGAACTTTGAACCAATATGGACAAACTATGTTTACTCCATACTAGATCATTCAAAAACTGGCATTACATTTGAGCATTGTACAACAGCAATATTGTTTTTTGGCAGATATATACAAAGAGCCTGTAAGCCTTCAATGAAATACACAGACACAACATGGTTAAGACATACTGAAGCTGTTAAAGGAGAAGCTGAGTTCTTTGCACATTAAGCTGTATAATAAAGATATTTACGATCCTATACAATGTTAAACAGCATTGTGATGGCAAACGGTGCAGTCCTGAGAGCTGAAGCTCCTTGGTGACTCCACCTCTGACTGAAAACATCTGAAAACAACGGAGGTGAAGGAGCACATCAAGTGCTTTGACAATCCGTTGAAAAATGCTTGTTTTAAAAGATGACATAATTGCCAAACATTTAGTGGCGTCCTCGCATGTTATGACACTAAAACACCAAGTTAAACAACAGCATTTAACTCGGGAATGGCTCTTTCCGCTGCTTCATGAACAAACAAACAACCATTTGTGGCTTATTGGCCGCTGTTCGACTTTGGTGTCAACAAGGAGCTCCAGCTCTCGGGACGGCACCGTTCATCACAATAATGCTGTAGAATATGGTATATGTGGTCATAAATATCCTATTATAAGGCTTAATGTGCAAAAAACACAAACCTCTCCTTTAAGTTTTTGTACTTAAAGATGTTTCTGTGGGTGGTGGTGAGTACTGTTTGTGCTTTATTAAAGATGCAGCAGCGTGACTTATGATATGCGAGCGGATCCTTCTGTGCCACTTCACACAAACATAAAACCAGCAGCAATTTCAGTCAAACCCCAAATGAACAGGGACGAGAAATGTCTATTTCTGGGCAAAGAGGATTGGATTAGATCAGAGGTGATCGTCTCATGAATGTCACACACTACTATGTGTTTGACGGGATATAACAATGAATCATGCTTCACTGCGGTCTTCTTACCTCCCTCAGTCGATGGGTTCAACACTGTACTCCAAACTTTAGTCTTCTGCACTCCATCCAGCTGTTTCAATGATGAAAAGAGTTATTATAAAGACAGATTTTTATTCAAGGCAGTCTGTCTTATCCTCCAATCACCTCCTCATTACATACTCTAGTCATTTCTGTCTTGTATTCTGACAACAAAGCAAATGTTTGGGGTTCATAGAAGAACCATAGAAAAAAAATAATTCTGTTAATTAGAAAAATAACGGTGCCGTTTCAGTGGCTGACTGTGACCTTTCAAAAGCCTGAAAGAGAAGACAGCTTTACTTCCCCATCCTGATTATGTTTCCTTGACATCTTCATCATCAAGGTTGACTCACCACCACCCGCAGAAACTTCTGGATGCGATCTCCTTCCATCATGCCTCTGCTGACCACCATCACCTCCAGAGGGAGTTTTCCCACCGCCAGTGGTACAATGGTGTAAGGCACCACAACAGAAGAGCCGGGCGGCAGCGCCACTTCCTGTGTGTGTCTGTCCTTGAAGGCAACGCTGCACATCTTCTCAGTCTTCATCAGCACCACCCTCACCTGAGCACAGACCAGTTGCAGCACAATCGCAAGGTTCAAGATGTATTTGATTGTTACTGCAACAAAGTTGTTTTTTGGTGTATTTATACTTTTGAAGGATTCTTTAAGATTAGTCATTTAAATTCCACTAAGGTAATTTTTAGAACAAGTATTCAACTTCACTATATTCCAAGTGGAAGTCAGTCCAGCAGCTGCAGATGGACAGAAGCTGCAGGTGTGTTTGTTCACCTGTTGGTTTGAAGATGCTGCACTGACCGAGGCTGCGGGTGGCACCACCCCGCAAGCTTACCCAGGCTGGATTGCACCAACAAGGGTTAGTTTAATAAAAGATTAGCTCTTATCGAGTTTAGTAAAACTAGTTTAAAAATCGAATGAATTCAGATTTAAAATGAAGCAGAGCTCTACTGCACCATTTAAAGTTAATCTCAGTTTAGTAAAACTAAGTTTATTTATTTAAACTTAATTTAAACTGAGTTTATTCAATAAAGACCATTGTGTTTCTCAAAATTTAAGTACATGTCAGATGTGGCAAAATTTAAAAGGGAAACAATGAATTAACATTTCTTGTTTTTCATATTCATTCATTTGTGTTGGTTTAAAATTTGTCATTACCTGCTGCTTACCGGCTGCTAAACCCCCCCGGCCTAGCTGGGTTTTAAGATCAATGACAAGTTTTACAGAAGACGTAAACACGTTAGCAGCCGGGTGGAAACTTTGTTTTGGCTGTTAGTAGTTCAACCTGTTAATGACACCTGCACAAGGTCAAAGTTTTACATAACTAACTAAATTATATTTCGGCTTGAAGTTATCCATACTGAAGGGTGTGGCTACTCTGAGTGACAGCAGCCTCTTGCGGTTATTGGTAGCAAAGTTCATCCTCCTCAGCTTCACCCCTTCATCACTTCTGGCTCCAAAAAACCAAGATGACCACATATCTGGAGGTTTCAATATGGAACACCCAATAAGTGTGTCTCTGTGGCTCCCTCTATTGTTTATATACTCTCTCTGTTGGTAATTAGCAAAACTACGATATTTATAATTATACTGACTCAACATCAGCATGTCAGCATCCTCGTGGAAGCGTTCAGGGATTAACATTAGCTCTGTATTCAGACCAAATCCAGCGGTCCGGAGAAACGCTGCAGAGTTGTCCGGCGGTGCGCGTGTCATTAAATTAACAGGACAGGACCCGCTGTGTGAAGTCGAGTTGTGTCCTCTATTCCTGCCCCAATCCATGGGTGGCGGTCGATCACGTGATTGGCTGCCACAGCGTAACAAAGCTGACAGCGACGAGAAAGTTGAGCTGGTTTCGACTTTTCTCGCCACAGCCAAAATGGACGGGCCTCATTCATATAAATGGAAAACCTGCGTTTTTACCAGATCAAGTGATTTGGTCTGAATACAGCCCAAAGCACGGAGCAGCTTGCTCAGCTGTTCACTCGTTTTAACTTCTGTAGAAAGAGAATTTTTGAACGTTAGTTATTAGGCTATTACTCTGGACAAACTCCCCAGCAGAAAAAGAAGGAGGTGGCTGTGCTGTGTACTGTAGCTTTGAGGTGATTTTCTTACATGCAGGTCCTCAGAGCCGTAGTTATGGATCACTGCTTTAATCTCCACCTGTTCGTTCCTTGCCACTGAATACGGCAGCTTCAGGTCCACAAAGAAATGCTTCCATGCTCTGACGTTGTAAGGCTCGGCAACACAAAACCCTGCAGACAGTCAGAGGCGTGTTGGTGAGGAGTCCTCTGCACAGGCCTGTGAGCATTTCTTCCATTATTCTTTGAGCTCAGAGATTTGAACCTTCAGACTTTACACAATTTTACAGAGTGAGGACATTTCAGTCAGTCATTGCCTTTGTAGGAGATTACAGCGTTAAGAAGTATTTTTGCTGTGCTTTTAAACTTTTAGTAACACAATTATTAAGCTAACAATGAGTATTAGTTGATTTCTCACAGAGTTAAGTGACTGAAAAATGAATAGCAGACTGTAAAAGATCATTTAAAAAGATAATCATCTATTAAAACTACACTATCAGACTGAAGACACCTTATTACCCAGACCGCATCTGGGCAAGGTAAGTTAATGTGGTTCATATGGATCTGGGTAGTCAGTGGTAGAGTTGATATGTTACTCTGTAGTAGCAGATTAAATTACATTCTGATGCCATTTATTTAAAAAAATATGAATGCATTTTTACAAGATAGATAGATAGAGCTTATGTAGGTTTTTAAACTAACTATTTCAACACATTAAAGAAGCCATTGGAAGAAACAAAACAACAAATAACACTAAAGCCGACATAAACAGCTCTGATTAAATTAATGCAGTGGCCTAACGTCAAGTTCTCCTACAAGTAGAAAGTAAAAGACATTTGATATGAAAGATAAATATCCAATATTTCAACCCACAAAGCCACCTTACAGGATCAAAAAAGAGTAATGTGGTTGTATGTGGTGACTTTGAAATGAGTTTTTAAAATGCCGAATTTATTTGTGGAGAAGTAGCCTCCACCCGTCTGTCTGTAGCGACGCTTCATGAAAGCTCCTGCCGGGGCGACAGCGTCTGTCCTCGGCAGTGAGAAACAGGAGGCATCACTGTAGGTCCCGCTGTCTACTCACGGTGATCATGTGATGTGATTTCAAGTGAAAAACTTTGATTTGTCTCTTTCCACGATGCATGGTGGGTCAGAACCTCAGTCACAACACAATTGAACAACATGTATGTGGTTATTTAACAGGCTGTGGTGACGTTTTTTGCCTTCGGTCGACTTGCTTAGCCAAACGTCTCTCTACACTTACTGAAACGCCCAGTGGTGATGTAGTGATCGCCTGCACAATTTAATTTTGAAAAGGCAACAGCCAATGAGGACAGAGTAATGACTGTCTGACCAATCCTGAAAGTTGGTCACTCAGTCAATCAGCGACAAACTCATTTGTAGGGTTGATCCACTCATGCGGTCCAGTCAAAAATAAAGAACGCTTGGACAAAAATGATCTATTTCAAATAAAAAGCCACTGCTGTCAGCACAAGCTGGACTGTTGCAAGCACTGTAAAATGAAAAACCCTCATCTTCCTCCTCCTCCTCCTCTTCTTCCTACCTGTATGAGGTGATGAACTGATGGCCAGGACGCCCCACTCAGTGATGCTGTCAGGTAAGGCATTTGCCAGATTCTTGGACGCCAACCTGTTGATCAGATTTAAGTCTGTTATTATCACCAACAAGGTGATCTGAGTCAAAACCAGAGTTTCTCTTTTCGCACAGTTTAAAAATAAACGTTCATTTACTCTAAAAAACAAAGAAGGGAGCAAAATCTAAGATTTAAAAAACATGACGTTGTCAGTGCGTTCTTTAACTTGGTGATAAACAGGAACGACCACTTTGCAGTTTGGGTTGACTGACACAATTCACAAAGCAAGCAAGGACACACACACACACACACACGCAGAGTTCAGAGTAACAGAGATCAGTGCTTTGTGTAATATGTTGTTGGTTCACAGCCGTTTACTCAGCTTTCATCACTGATCAAACAAAACATGAGTCAACCCAACAAGTGTTTGTCTCACATGATGAAACAGACAGAGTGGGAACCTTTGGGTCACCTCTGACGCAGCACAGTGGATAAGTGGTTAGCACTGCCTGCTTATAGCAAGAAGGTCCTGAGTTTGATTCCTGGCAGGGGCAGAGCCTTTCTATGTGGAGTTTGCATGTTCAAGTTTAACTTTATTGAGTCCCAAGGGGGCAATTGGTTCTGCAGCAAGACAAACAACAACAACAACAACAACAACACAATACAAAAGCCATAACACTACACAGAGGGGGAGGACTGGATCTACAAGCACAGGGCAAAGCAGAAGTGATCAGGTTTGTCCCTTAAGGGGACACTAAATATAAAAGTATAAAAATTACACAATTCACCCTGACAACATAACGAATAGGCTTCATCTCATCAGAGCCACGACAATCAGCATCATCATCGTCATCACCAAAACGGGTCAAATGCAGAGAGTGTATATGTGACCAATAAAATACCTTCACCTTTACCTTTGTGAGGCATGTCAGATACCATTGGCTGGATTTGGATAAGAGGTTTGAGCTTGTTGCTTCCATTCCAGCATTTTCAAATTTGTGTTGACAGGCTCAAGGGGTCGATAATCTGACACTGCTCAAACACAGGCAGGACCTCCGCTGTTCCACTGCTGCACACCAGAAACTTTAAAATTGCAAAAGTTTCTTCAAGGGCAAACATGTTGTGTTCTCATTGCCCCATTCAAACTGTGTCATCTGAACGGGATGACCTGTTTGCATAAGTCTCATTCCTGTGGAGGTGAATCATGGACTCAAACAAACTGAGTTACATATTCTCAGACTTCACTGTCATCAAATGAAACTGCTGCACTTTCATTCAGGGCCCCGTCTCACAAAGGAGCTTCAGCAAACTCTCAGTGAGACCCTGAAGTCTGAGGTGATTTACCCTCAGCTGATTTGAGTGAGTTCAGGTAACTCTGAGTACGTTCACTCTGAGTTACCAATGTTCACCACTATATAAAGCCGTAACTTTTCATGTAGGATATCCCACAGGAGAAAAGCAAACTTGTATGCTATTGTGTGTGACAAATAAATCCTAATATTGGCATTTAAGGTGGACAGACTCATTCACGGCATAACTCATCCACTGAACAACATGCAAGAATACGTTCCACCTTAAAAGATGCATCTGAGCGCCTCAATGAATGAAATGATCTTTTTTTTTTACCAGTAACATTGAACGTATGGCAAAGAATCAACACTAAAGGCAGCAAAGCATCCTTTGGTTTTTGTTTCATATTTTAAAATGTTACAGAAACATTACGGCTGGTGTTTAATCTCGGCACAGATCATCGGTTCATCAGTGAACTTTCTCTCCGCAGTGACAGCTTAACGAGTCGGGCTGCTGCAGCGAGCAGGGCGGCAGGTCCGACCGCGAGCTGCAGCTACTGGCAAGTCTGAAAACTGTGACAGATTTACAAACAAGTGTTATTTGGATAAACTGACTACATGTTTGAGATCTCCATGGTAACACTCTCACCAAAAAATAAAAATAAAACTTACTGAAGTGATAGACTAACAGTTCTACAACAACACTTAAAAACAGCTGTTTGCCTGTGTAACAGTCACAGTAAACGGTGTATTACTGCAATACCAAATAGTGCCACTGGGCTTCTCTCTGTTTTTTGTTATTTGCATCGATGTACTGAGCACAGCAGGTGCTGACACACCTTCTCCTCCGCCAGCTGCAAATGCAAGAGCTCCCTCCTTTTCGTAACTCAACTCTCTAATGCATCTTGCTAGCTAAGTTAGCCACATGTTGCCAATCTCCTCCGCCTACGCCACTTCCCTTCACGTCACACCTGCTTACAGTCAACAGACTGCACTGTCTGTTGCTCCTCCCTCTTGGAACCCTCTGGGGTGCTTGGTACCCCAATGAAACAGTCACCAAAATAGGTACAGTTATTTGGTACACCTTTGGAAAGAGGAAACGTAAAAAAAGGAAAATCGAACTGTACTGCTCAGTGGAAAAGGGGCTTATGTTACCTCCGCTTGTGAAGCAGGCTGGAGTTAACCTCTTTCTCAGGTTTAAGTTACCTTCCTGTGTGAAATGGAAAACCCAGAGTTTTCCTCTCTTCAGGGTTAACAGACTCAGAGTTTTCACTAAACCTGCTTCCTGAAACGGGCATCAGGTCTTCTCATTCATGCCCATATTTGCTGTGATCTGTCACTTACCCGTCTTTGTCTACCTGGCCGGGCAGTTTAACATCTATCCACAGCCAGGACTCGTAAAACCTGGATCGTAGGTACACTTGAGTCTCATCCAGGTACTCCCCTTCTTCCTCCTCATCCTCGTACTCGTTCGTGTTTATTCCCACCATGACGTCATCTTCATAGCGTATGTGCAGATTAGGCAGAGACTGTAAGGGAGGTCCAGGTGGTCCAAACCTTACATATTTCCGACCTACGTGAACACAATGACATGACGAGCAAACAAATCCATCTTAACAGAGTTAAAACAGGCTCTTGTGTCTGAACCACAGGGGTTAAAACCAATCAGTGTTCGTGAAGATCTACAGGTGTTTTAGGTGAGACACCGGAAGAGAAGTGACTGTTCGCTTTTTAACAGCCAGCGCCATGCAATTATAGCACCAAGCGGGGGGGGGCAACGTCGTTTTGCAAGTCCCAAGTCCTAAACTAAGAATTCTGAGTCCTAAACAAGTCATTAACACTCCTCACCAAATAAAGTACTACTGTAACAACAGATTAATGATCTATTAAATGTACAAAAATTGTGAATGCTTTTTAATTTTTTATTAAAATAAAACAAGACCAGTGTGACTGAACTTATTGACACAAAAGAGGAGTGCTGACACTGCACTGGGAATACAGCACTGACCAGCACCGCAACAGAGCGAACGATCACAGGGATTTTTTATGTTGTTTTGTCCAAATAAAATAAAAAACAAGTGTAAAAACAAAACAGAACAATGAACAGGTTCTAGGTCTTGTTGTTGTTACTCATCTACTTTATAAAGTGCATGTGAGAACGTGTCCTCCTGGCCGGCATCAGGTTTAAGCTGCTATGTCAAGTTCTTTATAAATAAACTAAGTATAACATATACGACGACCGCCAAGTGATGTTTATTATGTCAAGTATTTTCATGTCAAAAGGCTCAAGTCGAAGCAAAGTCACGAGTCACTGGTGTAAGAGTCCAAGTCGGGTCCAAAGTCATCATATTTGTGACTCAAGTCTGACACGATGCAAGTCATGTGACTGGAGTCCACACCTCTGGCACCAAGTATAAGAGAACTGGAATTTTTTTTATCGAAAAAACAAAGAAAAGCACTGAAGGTTTTTCTTAAAGAAAAAGATACTGTCATTGTTATCTGCTCGTAGCGCTCTGTGTCATACAGTTCGTTGATCTTGTTGGTTGAAGTTATCCTGTAATATCACCAGCCAAGTGTTTTTGATCGTGCCGAACCCTTTCCAAAGAGTTTCCAGTGACAACTTTTGAGATGTAACCAAACATTTGTCCATCAATTATAGCAGGTCTTCATCCCTTAGTAAAGGTTATTTTGGTAACAGTAATATGTAGACAAATCTTTTTTTTTTTTTTTAAATAATACTTCACAGAGTTTTTACTGAGGCCCAGAATAAAAGTATTGCTCACAGTACTTGTAGTAACATCTCCAGGATGGATCGCCAAAATATTTGTTTTAAATAATCAGATCCCTTTTTGGATGAATTGATTATCTTCAGACTTTTTCTCCAGTGCCATCATCGGATAAAATGTTTAAATATACTTTTGTAAATGATCAAATACTTGCCAAACTAACAAAGTTACCATAAACCTCAGCTGTGCTGTATATGTAGCTACAATTAGCAAAGGTTAGCATGCTAAACCAACACTATAAGCACCGTCAACATCATGCAACAAAATTTCAAGGCAGTGTGCTAAAGACTTCAAGATATCCTGCAAACTGAAAAACGAACACATGATGGAAACAAACATTAAGGACCAGTAATTACCAGACATTGGGGGAATAACACCAACTGAACCTGGAAAAAAACCCCGGGCTGGGAAAGCTGGTTGAGCAGAGGTGGTGGGGGGAACTGTGGTCATGGGTGGAGGTGTGGTGGGAGCGTTGGTGTCAAACTCTTGGTTCCTGTAGGTGGCGCAGCAGTAGCGGAAGGCTCGCATACACTCCCAGCCTTCTGTGATGTAGAGGGAGCGTCTCGTACAGGAGTACGGCATGGGGACCGCCCTGAGGCCGTCCTTACAGCAGCGACGCTGGAGCTCCTCCGAGTAATGACTCTCTGGAGGCAGACGGTGAAAAAAAGGAGTCATGAGCGAGAGTAATCAGTACAAGCATCACAGTCAGAGCCCCACTCCTTCTTAAACATCAAACTCAAGGACTTTTCAGGTTGAATATCCTTAGATTTAAGGACCCAATAGAGTTTGAGATGCAGATCTATATTTGTTACTTGTACAACGTTAAAGCCTTTTGTAATTAGAACCAGCGGGCTTTACAGAGGCACACAAAGAGAGAGAGAGAGGCTCTGATGTGTGAACACCTCTCATGACGGACTGACAGCTCAGCAGATGCAGCAATGACACAACTGCAGGAGATAAACATGCAGACTGGATGTGTTCATAAGAATGAATGAATGAGTTGTTAATTTACATGTCACGCCACCAAGTGGCCCACAGATATAAAACAATACAGGAACACGAACATTTTTACAGTAAAAACCTTCATGAACAGAAACATCCGACACTGGGTCCAAAAAACCCAACTTACTACACAATGACATCTTTCTTTTAGCCCAAACCTTTTCAATAAAATCATGAGTTGGATTTTTTAACCAGCAAGCAAACATATCTGTGTCATGCATCTAGTAAACTTCCTTTACTTTTACTTTATTAAAAAACTTCAGTCTTAAATCATGATAATGTGGGCAGTACAAAATAAAATGAATTTCATTTTCATTTTTCATTGAAATCCCAAAAATAACAGAGTTTGTCCTCCTCGTTAGTACCTGCCCAGCGGCCTGTTTCAATGTGTGGGCACACAGAAACCTCTTTTTCTCCAACAGATTTTACTGAGCATAATTTTCTGTGCCAAAGTCCATTCCAGAAATCCAGCTTTCTCTAGTTTTAAGGGACACCAGCTCTTCACCTGTTTTGTGATCAGACTGAACCTGGAATGGAAACACATCTTCACAGGATCGTTCCTTTCTTCAAAACCCGACAGCTGTGTAAACAAGACGACACAAAAACGCAAACAAGAGCTCTTCTCGTCCTCCATCTTGTTGTTGTTGTTGTTGGTGTATCTCCGAGACTGAATAATGCTCAGCGAGTTGATGCATGGTACTCTATTGTAGAAAAGTTATGTTGTAAGTCACACAGGCGCCGGCTGCAGTACGTGGTTTCACACGGTCTCTGTTTGCGGTTTGAATGCCGATAGAAAAAAAGCACTTGAGAGTTTTTAGTTTCCAAGAACTCCCCAGTGGGCAGGTCCTCTCAGGGAGTTCCTTCAACTGTTTGGTTCGAAAACACATTTTCTTTCGTTATAAGGATATGTTTATTCTATTATTCATTCCCAGCATTCTCACTGACTTCTCATTTCAATGCAACAGCAAACTCTGTTTGTTGTAACTGTCTGCAGCAGATTCTGCTCTGAAACAAAAGTCTGCACAAAGTTAGTGACCAGCGGGCAAAGAGAGGGGAATATCAGGCAGAAACAAGAGCCAGAAATGTACCTCAGGAGTTGGTGAAGACCTAACTACTGCTTTAAATGGGAGTGAATACTGAACCTGCATTTATTGGGTGGAGAGAAACACAACTCCACTTTAACGACAATAATGCTTTCTGTCTAAAAAAGCAACTTTTTGCTTACACATTCTGGAAAAGATGAGCAGATGATGGACATAAATTTTCCAGGTTGTACAAACAATTTGTAAGAAAAGGACACTCACCCAGCTGTGCTTTACGCTGCAACAGTTCAGCAGAGCGCCTTCCTCTGGCCCTGCCTGGACACTGCAGGGCTGCGCAGAGGAGAGAATAAAAAGATCTTTAACCTCAATGTACAATTAGTCATCCATCTAAAAACATGCAACAATCATTTATCATTCAGTTTATCAGTGTCTCTTTCTACTTTGTACAGTCTTTATACAAATTAACGCTGCCTAAGTAGTCCTTTTGTGTAATATATGACCAAACATTTTTGGGAATCTCGAGGATGTGACGATCAAGACGCAGTCAAGGCTTTTTTACAATAGGATTGACTCATATTGCACTGCCTCTTCATGAAGAGCTCTTCACATACACTGACTGTTCAAAATTTAAAACTAAAACTAATTCTGAAAGTTGTAATGCCTAATTTTGATTTAATTTTGCTATGAGAAAAATAAACCTAATAGCAGTTTCTTCCCCACAGCGTTTGGAGTTTTGGTGGAGAGTTGATTTGTCCCATGATGGTTCAGAGCTCTTTCGTTTCCCGCTTTCATTCACACTTCAGCACAGGACAACTGCTGTGAAATACAAGCTGTAAATCTATTGGCATGATGTCACTGTTCAATGAGCTACTGTCTGACTCAGCGGCTTTGTGTCTCCCACTTTTCTATTTGTTGCTTGTAATGTGAACTCAGTTGTGACTCGACTTTTTCGGTCACTTTGGAACCGAATGTCAACTAAGAAATAACTTTTGAGCAATGTGCAGCACTTATGACCACTTCAGTAAACTCAAGCTCAGCACACTGTAACAAACCGTATTAGACACTGACCGACTTATTCAGAGATTTTATGAGAAATCCACCTCCAGCTACAGCTGCAGTGTTGCTTCACTCTCAGCAAACATGGCCTCCGGAGGAAAGGAGACAAACCACAGCAGCTTGTCTCTGCATTTCACAGTCAGTCACTGTTTTCCTGTTGTTTGCTTTAACTATGCAACATAACAGATATGAGTTTACAGGAAAATGTTGCTAAAGGCCATGAGAAGGACTGCTAAGACCAATCAATACTATTTTTTTAAACATCCACAAAAAAAATCAATATTTTGCGTTGAAATGGTCACAAATAACTATGCAATGGGGAGCACTAAAATCAGACATGCAGCAGTGCTTTCAGAGGGCTCGAACGCACCGGTACACAGCACCCCCGCTTCTAGATTTGACCTCCTGGCGTACCGGGACTTTTTCCAGCGTTCTCTTCCATGTCCTCTCCGTACCAGAGTGTCTCTGGGCGATTTATTACATCAGGGTGCACTACATGACGCTCGCCTCTCTCTTTCCTCGCAGACTACGTGACGCTCACTTGTTTGTTCTCGCCGAAGTGGAACATTTTCATTAACATGCACTAACTCCAGGATTAAAGGTAGGAGTGCGCTCCGGAGCGGCTCCGCTGCGCGCTTGCTCTTTGCCCCGTTGTCTGTCACAACCCACCGGCTGCATTTCAGAGCGAGTCACAACAATGCTGGATGAAAAAGGAAAAGCAAAGGGATAAAAAATAGACAGTAATTTTGTCGTGGGAACGCGAACCGGAATGGATTCTGATGATGACACAGCTGTCTGACAGTCAAACATAAATACTCAAATACGGAGACAGAAAACTTAAAGTAGGTCTTGCTTATTTAATAAATTAATTTCGTGAAAATCAGCATTATCTTGTAGTATCAATCAATCAAATTTATTTTTGTATAGCCCAAAATCACAAATTACAATTTGTCTCAGGGGGCTTCACAAACTGC
>JAPQLA010000019.1:11966956-11982387 GCA_029822935.1 Naso vlamingii
ATTTCTAACAAAATTTAATAAAACATCCTTCAGCCTCATTTTATCTGAACCACTCCACCATTTCAAAAGTGGGTCCTATAAAGCTCTCTACATTCTGTAAAGATAATCCTGAGTTGATGTGTTGCCACATAACAGTGGAAAAGTTTACCATCAAGAAGGACGATTACATTCACCGTCACTGGTTGTTTCAACTTTGTTCCTGAACAGTGACCACTAGAGGGCAGTGTTACTTTGACTGTGAGCTGATGAGCATGTCTCCCCTCAGGCCTGTGGCGTGTACAGACTGAGCATTTCTATCACTTCACTGTCCATTTATTGAGCATTCTTATTGGACGTCATGTCACTCAAGCTTTGCACTTCAAGTGTGAATGAGCAACAAGGGCTGGAAAGAGTACAAAATTAAGTAGAAGCACTGTTACCTTGATAAATTTTACTGAAGTAGAAGTATAATTACTGGTGTAAAAATGTACTCAGAGTAAAAGTTACTTAGTTACTTTTAAGGAGTTGGGGGGGAGGGGTGTCAAATATCATCTCTTTATCTCCATCTGGCTCCATCTCTGCACGTCGTCATCTCTTTACTGTCTGGGTGTGAGTGACTGACTGCTGTTCACCTCCTGGCACCGCAGTCAGTCAGCCAGAGCCAATCAGATCGATCGTTGTTTGCACACAGATGCAGCGCCAGTTCACTGAAAACTTGGAGAAACTTCTTGTTTTCAACTTTTTTTCCCTTTGTAATGGAGGCTATTTAAAATTTAGTGAAGCACAGTTACTTCCAACAATATGAATTTAAGGAAAAATAAAATGATTGATTTGATAAATTACTCAAACTTCAAGTACACAAAAAGCTACTGAATTTTCAGTAACTCTGGTACATGTAATTTGTTACTTTCCACCCGTCAGTAGGGGAGGGAGTAGTCAGAGGCCCCACGGTGCAATATTACCATGATATCGCGATATGTTGGGTATTGTGAAATCATATGTGTATCATACATATACTCATATAATCAGTCTGTCAGCATGATCTGTTTCATCCAACATGATACATTTCTCACCCTATTAATAATTTTTTATTACATTTTTGATTACCTCACCAGTGAGCACTGAAAAGTCAACTGATTATTTTCTCTTCTACAAAAAGTTGAGTTTGTATTTGCAACATTTATTAAGAATTTAATAAAGTATCAATACTTAGTATCTATGAATCAATACAACATCATCACGCAAAATGTTGCAACGTTATGATGTATCGAATTTTTGCCCCACCCCTACTTATCAGCAACAGTAAATGTCAACACCTGTGTAGGTGTGCACGTCCTCTCAGTCACAGTACTGTCTGTGACGTCTGAACTGTTTTCAGGCATGCCCACATTGTATCCAGATAGATTTTGGAAATATGAACATCAAATAAAATAAAATTTTACAAATCCAGTCCACCAGTGTTTGAACCACGTCACCTTTGATTAAAATGCCATGAGAAGTTTATTTCTGAAGAGACTGAGTCTCAGTCTGGATGCTTTGGCCACACAGACTGGATTTCACACGATCTTCCCCCTGAAATGCATCAGAGGTGAAAACACATGGAGGCAAACGACACTGCACACAGTCTGCCTTAAAGATTCAGTTGGAGAAACAAATCTGAAACTTCGCCTCCAGTCCGAACAACGCCTAACATGCAATCAAGTTTTTCGAACATTCACAAAGTAAAAAATAAAACATAAATTGCACTGTAAAGAGGTTCCTTCTGATAACAATTTACTTTTTGGTCGCAACTACCTGCTTTATGTGTTTAATTTACTCGACTACTCACAAGTCTGTAAACAATAACAGCAATAAAAAAATAATGTCACAAAGTTGCTGCTTTTCTAGAAAAAAGGTCAGAATTTGTTTCATCTTTGAGTGAGTTCGCACACTGGGGAATATCTATGACAACTGAAATCACTGTTCAAAACGTTTCTGGTGTTATTTTTTCTGTTTTATTTAAAATAATTTGAGTTGACAGACTGGTGTCCCTGCCTGTTCTGTGGTGATTTTCTTACTGCTGCTCTCTTTGATTCTGCATATGAGTCAAAAAGTTGAAGTTTGCCACTGGGCGCAGCAATATGTAAAGATCAGATAACAAATGAAAGAAAAGTTTAACATTTAATTTTAAAAGGCGCTCGACAATTCTGTCATCCAATCATATATATGGGAATCCAAAAATCTAATACCATCAAATAACATTCTGGGCCTGTAGTGTTTGCACAAAAACCATATTAACAGGTTAATATATGGCACATTCATGACAATTTGTTGTGCATGTCACTAAAGATTTTACTCATATTTCACAAATTTGTTTTAAAAAACTGAGTATTTGCATTGTGACCAGACAGATAAGCTGAAGAAGTTTGTTTTTTAGCACATTAATGCTGCATTTACATGGCAGACAGCAGGAGACACATCGTGAACGGCACCGCAAAACACAAACTGTCTGACAGAACGGAAGGACGGCAAGAAGGTAAAATACCTGAACTTTTGACAGCAGCGCCGTCTGCAATGCCAGCACTCTCTGCCCGCCTCACCAAATTTTACCGTCCCACTCTCATCCACGTAAACGACATCCGTAAATGGGAAAGCCACCGAGCGAGCAGTGGTGTCCGCTGATGACAATTCCAAAACAATCCAACTTCTAAATCACTAGGCAATGTCTATACAACTCAGTGGACTTAAAATATTAAATAAAAATGGATGCAAAGCATACTATGTGATGATGAGTTTTGTATCAGAGCATCAGCAGACATCACTGACCACTGAGTGAGTTTCTCGTCTTTAAAGACAAGCGTTTCATCAGTTTTTTTTAAGGGACTGGCTGCGGTGGGCGGCGATATGCCCCATTCAGCTGGTTGCTACTGAACCTTCTTTAATACACGACACACAACATATGGATTTTCTCTGATGTCATGTAACGTACTGAGTGAAAACAGAAATGACCCCATGTAACTCCTCATTCAGCCTCATTGTCCGGGCTCGGAGTCTGAGTCGCTGTAGTCTGCCACCAGCGATGTGAAAGCTCCTAAACTTCTGTCCTTTCTCTTTGTCAGTCCTTCATCTGCCTCCTCGGTGGTTTTGACACGTGTCTTTGTGGAGTCATCGTCAATTATCTCTGCTGCCTCTCGTCCCACTTGTGTTGGTGTTGGTGCTTCTTCTGTCTGTGTGACCGCTGCAATGTGTACATCAGGTGTGTTGATTTCGGAGTGGGACAGTTTGCGAGTGATCGTGGAGCAGGGTTCGGTGTTGGTTCCCGCTCCTCCTGTGCGTTTTCGGATCAGGGGGCTGTGGGAGGAGCCCAGGGCTTTGGCCACTGCCGCTTCTTTCCCCTGCAGGCCGAGCTTGTGGAGCAGGCTGCCTGCAGCACCTGCGGGTGAGGCTGAGGGGGAGCCGAACCAAGAACGACAGGAGATCTCTTTCCGCTTGCTGTGCTGTTTGTCCTCGTAGGCTGAATAGAAAGTTGAAACAATGAGACGGCATCTTCTTATTAAAAAATTCAAGCACTGCTCTGTTTCCATGCATGTACGTTAAAGAGTATCAATGCTGAAGACTTTGTTATGCAAAGAACAATGTTTTTGGCCCCTTTAGAGGCTTTTTTGAGAGTCAGCAGGATTTCCAAATTAGGATATAAACTGGTTGAAAATTCAGCCATGAATTAGACCAAACGTTGCTGACAAGACAGGATTTCTGTCATTTTCCCACTGAAAATTGCACCATAACAAACATCATAATCATAATTAATGTATTTTGATGCACATTTAGTTGCAGATTCAACCTTTTCTGTTCGAATAATACGTTCTCTTTTCAGTGTATTATGCAGACACAGCTCAAACCGAACAGCTGTGCAACTAGCTCCAGTTTTTCTCAAAACTGTTTCTAGAAAAGTGTTAAATCAACTTTTTTGTTTTTTGGAAGCTGCTGATTGGGGATGTTGTTAATTAACTGGTATTATTACATTCATGCAGGTGGACCCATTATTATAAATGTTTAACAAAAATGATAAAAAAAATAAAAATGTACAGACTCGGTGGATGTGTGGGCTTTCTGGATGACAGTTTGAAAATTCAAAGGTTCCCTCACATGCAACCAGTTTCCAGGTTCAGGTAAGATTCAACAGCTAAAACTAAAATATCTGTCCAATCAGAAAATTTGGGAGCATGTGAACTGACCAAGAATTTTAAAAGTTCAGTTTGAAGAGCTGCAACTGGCATGCCAGGCATGCTGACTGCTTCAGAAAATTACGGTGAAGAGGATGACAATTTATTTTGTACTTTTCGTGCTGTACTTTTATACCTTTTTGTACTGCGAGACTTACAGTCGGGGGCCTGGTAGGTGAGCAGTGTAGCCAGTTTCTTGTCCTCATCCTTCTCTGGCAGCAGAGGGATGGACAGGTTGGTCCTCATCCTCACTGCGTTGTCCTTTTCCTCCTGCTCAGCCAGAACTTTCTTCTCCGTCTGATCCGCGGATTAAAACAGAGCCTTCGGTTCAGTGATAAACTGCTGCAGGATCTCAAAAACATATCTAGCCCTGGCCTCACTGACACGAGTGATTTTCTGATTATTATTTTGGAATTCATCCCATGTCACTGATGTTTGTACTGACGTGGCAGGAAAACGTCAAGTTAGAATTACTGCATTAACTTGTCTTTACTCCCACTGTACAAAGCATGCTGTTTAACATGTGAGAATGACATGCAATAATAAACGCGGCTCGTATAGAACATTACATATTAGAAAAACACAGCAGTGTTCCAGGTTTACAGTCTCACAGAACTAACATTTTATCAATACAAAGTTGAGAAAAATTCAACAAAAACTGGCGACAAGAAACCCATTACTGAACAGGAACATCACTGAGGAAGCACTACCAGTAACACAAGCGGTCACTGTCATACCCTGAACTTCCTGCGGAGGGTGCTGTTGAGCTGAAAGTCGTCCTTCCAGCCGGACTGGTGGTCTTGGATCTCGGACAGAGAAGGCAGAGCCTTCTTTAGCTTCTCCTTGTCTTTCCCACCGTGGTCCAGTTTGAACATGGCGTCTGTCTCCAGTTTCTCCTTCTCTGTCCGCTCTGTGCATGAAGGAGGAGGACAGAGTTGACTTTGATCAGAAAACAAGCAGGTACAGAACCAGACGGTGTCCTTATGAAAAATACCATCGATCCTAAACAGAAAGCCTCAGTGATGTTGTACACAGTAAACGATCAAAACAAAACACTTGTTGTCATTTTAATGAATCTGATGTCCAGCGTAAAATACACCATTAAGATACTGTAGTGACCTGAGCAAGTTATTTATCTTTTGGTTGACAACAAACATGGATCGTTTACCCGTGGTGAGAATCTGCTCATTTTCAGCCATGTCCCAGCGTTCCTCCTTCCTGCTCGCCCCGCTGACAATCACATAGTCGCAGGTCGCCGGATCGGTCTGCATCTCAATGTAGTTGACACACAGATGACACTTCATCCTGAACCTGGTTGGGACCGAGACTCATGATGAGTTTCTGTTATTTGAGGGCCTGTTGTTGTTGTTGTTGTTGTTGTTGTTCTCAGAGCGCCAGCATCTTTTTTCAGTTGTTCTCAGTGATAAGCGAACCTTTCATTCAAATCAAGCACAGCTTTTTTGTGTAGACGTTCTATCTGGAGGCCTCTAGCTGAAAATCTCTGAACCTTTCAGAAAGGTGCAGGTGTCATCACTATTACTTCTTTTCAGGTAACAAATCATAGCTTATATTAGAGGGGGTTGCATTTGTGACCTTACATACAAAGACAATGAAAGAAGCTTGCTGTGGATGAGTCTGTTTGTCCTGAGCTTCATATGTCATTCAGAAGCTATCACACAGAGACAGAAAAGCCTGCTTTGTAGGAACAGACCGGAATGTTGCTGATGACTGCTGTGTCTTTCATCCCTCTATACTTTGTAAACTTTTCCTAAAAAAAATTAAATACAGACTTATACAAAAGTAATGCTGCTCACTCATCATTTCTGATCCTCTGTACATGTGTGATGGTAACTGTGTCTGCAGAGCTCCGCCCTCTGTCTGGATTTGGAAGTTTTGGTTTAGTCAGAACATTTCTGGGTGGGAAGTGGGTGTGTTTCCTCCAGCCAATGAGAGCGCACAGGTGAGGTTTAGAGTGGAGTAAACACAGCGACTGGACGCTGTTCAGATCGGAGAAAATGATGAATGTGGACGTAGCGGTGAAGAAAAATAATACAGCCCTCTGAGGCAAAACATCAAGTGGATAAAGCTCGTTCCAGAACACGAGTGAATCTCAGTTTGACTTTCAGCCGCTTTTGAGCTCTGAAGGAGAGGCTGGGGAAGAAGAGTGACGAGGAGCTGACCTGCTTCCTGTTGGACAGGTAGGTGACAAACACCATTGGTTAGCTTGTGCTAGCTTGCTAAATTATTGACTTTTCCATTAAAACAAAAATAATATTCCTACATAGCTTGCTGTGTAGGTACAAACAGTTTAAGTACACACAGTGATACTTCCGGTGGCGTTGTGCTCAGGAGGAGGGGCCTAATTTGAATGCTGTGTTTACAAACTGCAACACACAAATGCTCCAGACTCCAGCTGTGTAGTCAACGCTTTGCTAACATAACAAATCAAAAGTGACGAGCCGCTTTATTTTCTCTGACCACACACTAGCTTCTTCTCTGCATATGTTCTGTCAGAAAATCACTATGTGGACACAAACCCTGTGGACATACTGTAAACTGCACCACATGGTATTAGAATGTGAAGTTCAAATCAACAGTCAACTTCTCCATCTTTGCGTACCTGTAGATTGGTGTAGTGTAGTAGTTCCCCACTTTCTTCTTCTCAGCATTGTAACGGACCCCTAGACAAGCAGAGCATCAGTGTCAGGAACACAAGAGGCGCTGCATGATGCCACAGTGAGACTGAAGCAAACATACCCATGCCAATGTGATTTTTGCAGCCATCACACCAGATGTTGTAGGGCATCTCAAACCTTAATGAACAAACGCAGGTCAGGTGTCAATGAGAAACACAAGTTCTTAGCATCACCTCCTGTCTTCATCTTTTAAGGTCCAGCATTATGTTTTAATATACTAACGAGTTTTTCCTTTATTATCAGACGTATGAGCCGTGCACACTTTTTTTTTTTTTTTTAAATCTATTCTGGGGTTACTCATGTTATCGTGTTATGAACACACACTGGCAGTGAATTTCATAAAAAGGTCTTGATGCACTGAAGCTTTTGGGATTATCATTTGCTCTTAGACATGGTAATATATGAGACGACAAGTTTAAAAAATATAGAATTTAACATTTCCAATTTAGCCAACATCAGATCATAATTTCTGTTCTGAGTGTGTTAGTACCGGATGATGAGGATGCCCTGGGACAGTTTCCTTGCCCTCTCCCGCAGAGCGTGGGTTTTATGGTAGCCATTGAGGGATCCATGCTGAAGACAAAGAACAATGGAAAGGTAAGTCTGTACCTACTGTGCACACAAAAGGTGAACTAAAAACACTGACACACGTCGGTCTGTGCGATCATACCCACCTTGGCCGGATCAAAATCTGGAGGGTAGTATTTGTTTGTTCCTTTTCTTTCACCCTGTCAGGAAAACAGCACAGAAGCAAACTGAGTATTTAAACACACTCTGTAATTATTTGTACTTCAACAGACAAAGGTAAATTTTGACAATAATGACTTACCATAGTTACCAGTAGACCTCCACACCAGTAATGGATTCACCTTTTATCACTGGAAACAGAAACAAACATATACATTAAAAAAAAAAAAAAAAAACAAGGTCCATTATTAAGTCCATTATGAAAACTCAACGGCTGGTTTATTGGGTCTTCAAGCTAAATTAAGTCCACAACGCTTTGATTTGTACTGCATCAACAGTTACAGGCCGAACTATTTTGTCCACACAATTCATATTAATGAAGACGGGCTAATGTTAAACAACAGAACCACCTCTCTGTTGAATGAAAAACACCTGAAGCGCAGCAGCAGCAAACACAGTTGAGTCATGTCCTACTGAACTGTTTCATGGAAACGTATAAATATTGATAGAGGAAGATTTAAGAAGGCTTTAAGGCAGCGCTGCTGATGTCACCCTACCAGCAGCTGCATGCATGTAGCTTTAAATATATATATATGTAGAGAGAGAGAGCATAAGACGACGTGAGCTCCGTTTCTCATTCAGCGTTAGGCATGGGACAGTGTGAAGGTTTCAGGTCCAAAATAACTGCGATTTCAATATCTCAATAATCAGAAAATATTCTTCAAACTTTAAAACAAAATCTTAAATTGCACTTGAACACAATAAGATCACTGATATACTCTGTTGTGTTTTATTTTCATTGCAGCACATATTCTTGAGAATCTTAAATAAATCATCATAAATGTTAAAGTCTTCCTGCACAAAAAAAGGACAAATAAATAGATGTAGCCTCATCTTCCTGTCTTTGTTTTTTTTTTTTGGAATGTTATAAAGTAGTGGTACAGTTGTATTTAACTTGTTTTTTGAGGCGGATACAACGTGCAAACAAAACCTCCAGCCGTGGTGACGGGTTAAGCCAATTCAAACAAAAAAAAGAAAAACGGAAACAGCTTTTTCAACAGATTCACGAGATTATTCACGATTCTAACAAAACTGTATTTGAGAAAGTGGACATTTATTTAGTCAGACAGCCTGTCTTTGGGGAAAAATCTAATGATGTAAAAGAACTTAGCATGTCCTCAATAATAATATAATGCCCAAGGCTAAAGTAACGTTAATGCTAAATACTGTGTAAGCCTGAAACGCCATGACCCGACACTGACAAAACTTTATGTTCGCTAACATCGTGTAAACATGAAGTCATGTAGCTGGTGTGAACAGTTCGCTTACGACGTTATTTAACTTCGCTGGAGAGCTGATAATCACAAACTGACGCTTAACTTTTGCTACATGAGTGAGTCTTCTGGCAAACACTTTACGTTACATGGTGCGAGGCAGTTACGTTAAAAACATAAACTGTGAGATTTGTGCATGTGGTTTGGTATGAAGCTCGTCACTGCACGGAACGCATCGGAGCAGAGGCAGCTAACATTAGCAGTAGCTGGCTAACGTTAGCTTACGATGTATGGTCAGAGTCCGCTCCATGCTAACATGAGCAGCTTGTAGCTAAACAGTCTACAAACCATCTGCACTGACCATTTAAAATACGTTCATGTTGTGTTTATTCTTGCGGTGAAACTTCAAAAATACGTACAAACGCTCAGGAAGCAGCAGAGACAACCAAACAGCAGAGGGCCGATGGGTAACGAAGACGTCATTTCCGCGTTTGGGAAGTGGCGTCATGTTGCAGAGGATTCTGGGAAGTACCGGTGACGGGAAGGAAAACGTGTTCAGAGAAGAGCGAACACATTTCTCCAATCGATGTAAGTTTGTGTCGGTAAATGTTGCGGAAATGGAAAATAAAGCGGAGCAGCACAAACGTTACATCTGCTCGTTTCCGGAATGTTCGGCGGCTTACAACAAACAGTGGAAACTGGACGCGCACTTGTGTAAACACACGGGAGTGAAGCCGCACACATGTGACCGCGATGGCTGCGGGAAGTCCTTCTGCAGTCCGTATCACTTGGCACGTCACGACCTCAGTCACACCGGAGTGAAGCCTTTCCGGTGCTCCGTGGAAGGCTGCGGCGAGGCCTTCACCACCAACGCGAACCGGGCCAGACACGTGAGCCGCGTGCACACGCACGAGCTGAAGAGGTATGTTTGTAGGTTTGAGGGCTGCGGGCTCGAGTTCAAGAAGAACAAGCAGCTAAAATCCCACGTGTGTGAGCTGCACACCCAGCTGCCGCCGTACCTGTGCTCCCACGAGGGCTGCCAGATGCGGTTCACCTTTCCGAGCAAGCTGAAGCGGCACGAGAAGGTGCACAGAGGGTACCCCTGCGCGGAGGACGGCTGCGGCTTCACCGGAAAGACCTGGACAGAGTACCTGAAACACCGGAAGGAGCAGCACAGGCGCATTGTGCAGTGCGAGCAGTGCAGCAAGGTGTTCAGAGACTCTTGGTTCCTGCAGCAGCATCAGCACGTGCACTCTGACACGCGGCTGGTCCTCAGGTGTCCCAGAGACGGCTGTGACAGGTCATTCACCACAGTCTTCAACCTGGAGAGCCACATCAGGTCCTTCCACGAGGAGCTACGGCCATTCACCTGCACCCACACCGGCTGCGAGAAGACCTTCGCCATGAAGCAGAGCCTCCAGCGTCACAGCGTTGTCCACAACCCGGACAGGAAGAAGCTCAAAAGGCCGAGTACCAAAAGATCTCTTGCTTCCAGGCTCAGTGGTTACAACGAAGCAAAGACAGTGGTCTGTAAGAAGAACAGGCGGCCTGAGGCTCTCGGAGGATCCGCCCAGAAGACGACTGATCCACCTGCACCTGTTGAGCTGGTGTCCCTCCTGCAGGACACGTCCCTGCTTTGCAGCTCTGCTGTAGACACACATGGACTCACTAATGCCCTGACTGCACCTCTGACCGTGTGAACGCACATCATGGAATTTAAAGCACTTGATTAGAACGTTTATGATGTGCTGGAGCTCTTGTTGTTTTTGTGAATCAAGTCACCGTGTGATAGTCCAGAAGGCTTCTTATTTGTTGTAAATTGTTCTGTTGTTTGGGACCTAAAGGACGAAACCATCAGGTTTGGATCAGCCAGGTGCTTGTCCTCCATCCTGTTATCATCAGCTGCACTTTTTCTCTGTATTCAAAGTATTTTGGTTACTATAACTTTCCAAAATGATCAGATCCACTGTTTGTGCCACTTGTGATATTGAAAAAATATAAACTGTAAATATGTCAAATTTAAGAAAATGTTGGCTAAGTTTTTTGAATGTAAAAAAAAAAAGATTTTTTTTTCATAAATACGTTCTCAAAAAAAAAAATCTGTGGATATTGTGATTAATTGAGTCAGTTTTGTATTTGATGCTCTAAAGGAGTGTCCTGTGTGGAAAACTACTCAGTTTGACAGGAATGCTATGTCGTCACATGATGTCACATGTTTTAGTTGTTTCAGGATCTAAACTATGGAGGAGCACAAGGGTCATGGAAATTGTAATGAAGTATTTCTTTAATTAAAAAATGAATTGTACATTTAAGAACTTTGTCTCTAGGAGTTACAGTGCCACTCTGATACTTCTAGTCATCCGGTCTCACTCTGTGTCGGGCGCACTTGAACAAGTTGTCTATAAACATTGGCACGTTTTGAACCCGGGTCCAGAGACAGCCACCACGACTTGTTCAGAAAAAGCAGCCTGATCTGACATGTGATTTACCGAAACAATAGCCTCATTTTTTGTCCAGCATCCCAAGTGGTAACTTTCCCTGTTTTAACTGTACAATGCCAAGGTCTGATCAGAGAAAATCATTTTCTCCATCCAAAAACTGTGAAGGCTGTGAAAGTCAGAGGAGGAATAACATGCAACACTAAATTTGTGGTGTACTTGTGAAAACGCCCCTGTAATCTGTGCTGGGTTGGTAAAACAAAATGTAAATGAAAATGCAGGATTTCTGAACATAAGCTAGCGAGCCGTGAATGATACTGAACTGATCCTGAGTGATGTTACAGTCAGAGGGGGAATCCAGTGGACTGTGAGCTCATATCAAGGTTTGACATTTCTGGATCCAATGAAGACATTCAGACAAATCTGTAAAGATGATCTGACAGCTGTGATCCTGCTTATGACGATCAGTTAGGCTCTATTAGTTCATCACTATTGGTGTGAATAATTTGAAACATACAAAACACACTCACACATCCGCACAGTGTTTACATGAATATCTTCACTTTACTTCTGATGACCTGATTTCACTCACAGGCAGGGACAGAGAGAAGGAAACAGATGCAAACACTCGTGATTCTCATCTGGTGTGTGTGTGTGTCTCTTCATGTCTGTAAAATATTCTACAGATACAGAATTTAAAAAATGTGTAACACTCATCGAGGTCTTTTTCAGGTGTATTTTTGCTGAGAACCGTGAGCATGTCCCGGTAAATATAAAAAAAAGGATGAATTTAGAAAAAAAAAACAGGTGAAAAGCTGTTAAATCTGAATAAAAAGTATTGTTTTATCTGTTTATGTCACTGATGGAGCTCAGGATTCATTCATGTGTGTTGCCTTTATTACAAACAATTTCACATATTAAACCTGCGATCTGTGACGGCGGACCTGTGAGGATGTGGAGCAGAATAAAGAACGTTAGTTACCATCAAATCCTGGCTGATCCTCTTCGTGAAGCAGCCGCGGCGCTGTGTGTGAAAGCGAACTGTGTCAGCTGCAACACGCAGTCAACTGTGAGCAACAAACAAAACTGAGGCTTTCTGCAGAATGTTGCACTCTCGCTGCAGTGTCCATCATGAAGCAGTCTGTGTTCTGAGATATGTAGGTTAGCAAAATACCATAACATGCTCAGACTGTGAGTGATGCGTCTCAATTATTACACAGGTTATTTGAAAAACAGCGGGCTGCTTCCACAGACTCACAATCAAGGGCGGGGCTTTAACATTCTACCATTTATATTAAAAGTTTGTGACGCAGAAATCCGCCAGTGGTGGCTTTCTACGTCACATTGGCTCCACCTTTTCAGAACTGATTTGAAAAGCAGATTTCCATTTGAGCTTTTTTCAAGCCATTTTTTGCAGATTTTTGTCAGTTTGGTGTGAATGTCAGTATTAACAGCAAATCAAAGTCAAAGTACAGTCACATAATTCAGCTTACACCCAAAAAAAGGTTTAAGTGTTGACTACCTCTTTAACTTTTGACTTTAACTGTTGTTTGGGGATTCAGCACCCGTTTATACTTTTGAGGTTTGAGCACATTTTTTGAGACTACTGGACATTTAAAAACAGGAATTTATCAATCAGTTTACAAAATTATTTATTAATCCATATATAAATAGAGAAAATTTTAAAAAGTAAATGAAACTTCAAAACAGTAAATCATTTAAAAAATAGCCTACACTAATGAATTCTGAAATAAATAATTGAATTAAAAATCAATTTGAGAATGCACTTTTGAAAATAAATAACTGAATTCACAAACTGATTCAAGAATAAAGCTTTTAACCGGGTAATTCCTTTTATTTCCATTTCCTAGCTGCTTTTCCTTTTTTCTGTTAGCTAATCGACTGGCGAAGTCATTCAGACTTTCCACGACTCTTTGGGCCCTGAGCTGGTAAAACGAGGTAAAACAATACAAATTAGCCATGGGATGTAACAAGCTCTCTGATTAGTTATCAGTGGGTGGTAACCAGTCAGAGAGCTTGTTACAATGGCTGACAAAGCAGACTGCACAGTTATTTTTTAGATAGACACCAAGTGCTGATATCATGACGCATGAGTTTTTTATGACATGGAACTAACAGAAAAACATGGAGGCATCATTAACAGGAAGTGATAAAGTTGGAGGCACATGAAGGATTTGATTTTGTTTCTTTAATCGTTCTGAACCTGTTACATGTCACTCCGACAGCACAGTAACACCATGTGGCAAAAAGTATGTGGACACCCCTCTCTGCAAGACTAAAGTGTGTTACCAACATCGTGGCAGTTTTGATTGGCCTGCTTTTGTGTTTCAGCGTGCTAATGCTGCCAGAAAGACGTGGTTTTCCATGGTTTTCCCAGTTTGCTGTGGAAGAACTTGACATAAACTCTGTTATCAATAATCACATCTGTGGTGTGTTCAGGGTTCCACAAACCTGTGGTCATATTGTGAACGTCTACGTGTGATCATAGTCAGGAAGTCTGCAGCTGGTGCCACGGACGCGTGCATCTCTAACCAAAGGAGGCGGTGGTGTGTGTTGTCAGTAAGATCACCTGCCTCAGAGATCGGTTGGAATGAAAATCTGCAGATTCTTGTGCCCAGATGACACACGGTGGAGAATCTCAGCTCTAACTAACAGATTTATAGTGTAAACAGGAGCAGCTCCGTGCAAGTTTCGAGGCTAAATCCCCTCCAAATATTTCCCGTTACAGGAAGGCTGCTCCCCGCATTCCTGCCCCGCTCAGCTCAGACGAGCCCTATATGGACTGACTACCTGACCAGCTCACCCAGGAATTCACTGCAGACCTCAGCTAAATAGCATCCATACTGCTTGAATGTAATGTTTAATGTCTCAAATCATTTCCTACATGGAATGAGAAAGCCTTTATTCACTGTTGGAAGGAAATGCTCGGATGAGTCTCGACTCGACCGCTGCAGAGACACTGACGTCTGACAGGAACACTGCAATCAAAATACACAGAAACACAGCAAGACCATTTTGATCTTATCCATCTCATCAGTTACCACATATTAAACAATATTTTTATTAAATAAATGATAAGTCTTTCATTATGTATCAATTTGATTATGTTTTCACAGATTTTCATATGCAGTGCCAGCTCATTTTTAACTTTTGAGTCTTGTAGTTTTTCCATATGTTGCCTGTTCTATTTTTACCTCTGTTATCAGTTTAGGCATTAACTCAGGCTTCACTTGGCCCAGTCCGGAGTCACGGCTGAGCCTTTGCAGTCTGGCTGCCTGTAAACAGACGCAGAGTGACTGGGCAGCTTCAAAGGTCCATACTGTGAAACCAACACATGACTTTTAAAGTTCTTACACATAATGAAAAGAAATCCTTACAAGCTGCCTCTAATATTGGTTTTCACTTGATTTTATGTCATTAGTTCCTTAGTATGAGATATATGAATTCTGTTTTTTTTTTAAACAAAGTTAAGATCTTGGATTAAAAAGGAAAAAAAATCTGGTTGACAAAACTCCTTTAGACTTGTAGTCTGTGTATAAACTAAAATTCACAGCGGAGTATGTTAACCATTATAATTTTTTTTTTAGTCCAGATAAGACAAAGTAGAGGGTTTATTTTCATTTTTCTGATGGAGACATATATGAAGCAGTACATTATAAAACAAATATAGGCCTACATATTTTGGACATGTCTGCTCCATGACACAACAAAATCCATGTGCTACACATGCAGGAATGCAGTCTGGAGGCAGAGCACAGGAGCAGATGATTTTCCCTTCAAAGTTCTATGATGCTTTGAGAAAGATTTAAAAGTGGACTAGAAACCAGACAATTGTAGGTTAAAATGCTGCAACATCACTGTGAGGAAAGCTGGACGATCAGGGAGAAAGTGAGCTGAAAAAAAAGAAGGAATTATGACCAGCAGTGGATCGCCATATTTCATGTGGATGTCCACACGGGACTGACAGGAAAGGTTGTCCGCTGAAACAATTAGATCTGTAGTGCACGCTGTAATGACCAAGAGAGCCGTGCTGCTTGTGGAGTCATGCCAGCAGTGCCTACATGTACCACAATGCATTGTGAGAGAGTTTCTAACGCACACACTGACTAAGCAAAGAAAGCGAGAATATATATA
>JAPQLA010000019.1:11982487-11993795 GCA_029822935.1 Naso vlamingii
TATAATATATAGATATTATATATATATATATATATATATATATATATATATATATATATATATATATATATATACACATACATACATCTAAATACATATATACACACACACACACACACAGAGACACACATAACATAACTGCAGTAACTGCAGTTGTTTCATATAAACAGCAATATCATAATTTGTACTGTGTATTTCCAAACTTGACAAAAATTGAAATCAAGTATTAGGCCTATCATGTTTATCACAGAAGGAGACTAATAGTCCACAGCCATTCGAGCATCTCTGTGAGGCTGCAGCACTTCAAGTTCAAAGCTTATATTGACATAGTGATCAGACTTTGTGTTTGTTACCTGTGAGTTCACTTACTTTCTGCCAGGTGTGTGTAATTATCTGTTGTCTTCATGACAGGGAAACTGTGTGCTGACAGTTACACCCTGAAGAGGGCCATTTTGGTGCTGCTCCGCGTGTTTTGCTGCTCAGCTCTTTTTAAAATATGTATCACCCATGCTATCTTTTCACAACAATGTCTAAAATGTCATAGATTTTGACCTTTTTGCCAGAAGAGTACCTTGGATTTTTCACATTTGTGAACTTCAGCACCTTTATCACGCTTTGTTTGAACCTCCTGAGCAGGCTAGACTTCTTCTTTCTGAAGCTAACATCAATATGTTCAAAATGTCATGTTGAAGGTTAGCATGTATACTACGTTCACCATCTTAGAACTGTATGTTAGCATCTTAACACTCACCAATTAGCATTTAACTATGGCCCGACTGATATGGGATTTTTGGAGCTGATGCTGATATTTGGGAGCAAGAAAGTTCCAATATCCAATATATCAGCCAGTGTCATAAATATTATCGGTTGAATGTGGTTATCACATTTTTGTGACAAAGATATGTAATGGAGGAAGGATATCTCATATTTTAACAAATTTTATTCCAAACGTCAGCGCACTGAACAATAAACACTTAATGTATTAATTATTAAATAATGGGCTGCCCTCTGCTGGACAAACTGTGCAACTAGACCAGTTGAAATCACTAATCCCAGCTTTTTCCACCCATAAGAGCTAGTTTTAATACTGCCTCGTCTTAAAGAACATATATGCTAACACAAATATTTATCTGTGATAGGCTGATGTCGGCCAATAATATTGGCAAACTGATACATTGGTCGTGCCCTAAACTTAACACATAATTGTGGCCGATTAGAATGTCATTAGTGTTGCGGGTATTTGGTCAAAAACCAAATTAACAATGTCATGGAAATAAATCATTTGAGACATTTCATTCAAAACCATCAATTTCAACCTAATCAACAAATTTCTGATGATGTATGGTCTGGAAACAATTAATATCTTTACCAAGTTTTGCACCATTCAGTCCAGATGTTGAGATATAAATTCAAAAGTAAAACTTTTACCCGCTGGTTGATCTGATGGAGGAATCGGGAGATCACAGGTCAGGACGATGTATCCTGTGACGAACATAAAATTCTGTACAAACTTTCCATGCAACCCACTGAACAGCTGCTGAGATATTTCAATCTGGACCAACTGATCAGTGAGCCAATTTAGAGCTTATAGAGCCACTCACATGGGTAGAAATCCTACAAATTTGTAAACATGTGACATTATCTGAGAGACCATCCAAAGATGTCCAACTTGGTTGTAAAAATGTAATATCAGTTCTGCTTTAAAGAATAACTGACACTTTCTGAGTTAACTGGTATGAGTTTTCAGATCTGTCCAGCTTCACCACAGCATGAACACGTCTGTTTTGTTTTCTACTTTTCACTGAAACGGATGCCACATTCTTTCGATTCCTGTCCTCTGACAACCCTGAATTCCAGACTGTTTCTTCAAGCCGTAATCCACAGGGTTTGCTCTATCTCCACTGTATTTCTCCCACCACCTCCTCAGCGCTCCTGCCATCTTTTCATCTCTCGCTTGGCCTTCATCCTTCTGTCTGTTTGAGAGGTGGAAAGAATGTGTCGGGCCTTTGCCCTTTTCGAGTTCTTGTTTTCTGTGCAAATTACCAGGAAATGGATGCTCTCCTTGAGGATGACTTTGCTTGCTTTGTGGGCAGTTAAGTTGTTTTTGACTTGTGCAGGTTGGCAAAAGACTTTACGCACTATAACTAACGAGCCCATTGAGATGGTCCATCAGAGGTTCTGGGTGCAGCTCTGTGTGTTTCTCAGTAGTGCTTCACCTCAACTGTACTTACTGCAATCACAGACGATGGAGGGGAGATCCAGGAGTCCAGTTTTGAGACCTGACACCCATGTTAACAAGCTTGTTAAAGCCTATAAGCCTTTTCTATTTTTGCATTTCTTCTTTTCTCCTGCTTTGACCGAAAACACATCTGATGACATCTCATTTGTGAGTCTTTAAAATTGCTTTTTGTTTTTTCATTGGTAGTCCAATAGTAACGTTTACATGAAGGTCAAGAAGCTGGTGCTGTCTTCTTATTTTCATTGTTTTGTTTGAATGGGTTTCCTCCCATAGTCAAAGACATGAGGGACAAGAGAATTGAAATTTCTTGATTGCTACAGATGTGATTGTGTGTGGCTCTCTGTGATTAACATCTGCAGTGGAATAGCAAAAGTCAAACAGAAGAAGAGTGGTATATAAATCCAACCCATTTTGATCAAAAACTGTTGTTACTGTCCTTAAACATCCTTCCTGTTGGATAGAAAGAGAACAAATACACTGAGTATTGCTATTAGTAAATATTTAACGGTCAGTCAAAAAGACAGAACCTATATTTGGTGTTTTAAAGCCATAAAAGAAAGTAGAATAAAAATGTGCTACATTGGAGTCAGATGTAGGCTTTATCTGAGGAGAGCTTGCATAAAAATACATTGTCATTTTTCATTTTAATGTCTAATTTAGTGTAGTCCCAAAAACCTGATCCTTAGAAGAATTATTGAAATTCCAGGCAGTAAATTTCATGAGACCATTATTAGTTCAAGGTTTAGGGATGATTCCACTGTAATTCATATCAACAGAACTAAAATGGGGCTGTTTAAATATAATAAATAAATTTAATGTCTCACTGGACACACTCCTCATGTCTAAATATAACTAAGTGAATCTTGAGTCAGACATTAAGAAAACGCAGTCGAGTTGATGTTCCTTTATTTTTTTGTAACTGTATGATCTGACTGCACTGCAGTGTATGTTTCATAATATACTTCACATATTGGTTGAGGGACTTGAGGGACATAGGGACTTACCCCCAATCCATTCCTTGATGCTGAGTGTCAAGCAGAGAGGCATTAGGTACCATTTTTATGGTCTTTGGTATGACTCAGCCAGGGATCGAACCCTAACCTCCCAATCTCAGGACACTCTAACCACAAGGCCACAGAGCTGGTCTGTTTACATTTATCTATTAGATACCATTGGTGCTTCTCAAGTCTCTTATTTGTCGTTTCCTTGCTCCTTGATCCTTACTGGAACCAGAAGTTGTTTTGACGATGCCATCTTGCAGACCATCCCAAAGCTCTTATTTGTGCACCGAGGGGTGAGGATCGAGGAACAAGGAGCAAGGATACACAAGTCCATCCTCCGCGGAAGTCTCCCAGCTCAACGATCAGGTATTAAAAATCAACCTTCACAGCTGGATCAGCTGACATGAACACATTCAGCAGCTGATATGAATGATTTGGATAAATTTCCTCATCACAGTGGGAGTAAATAACACAGCAAGACAAGAATTAAGACTTATATCGTGACCACTGGTGAGCAGGTAGCTTGTCCGTTGGGAGGATATGACAAATAACTGCTTAGCAATAAAAGAGCAAGTGATTAATGGAGTTATGAAAGGGGTTGTATCAGAGGGAGTATAATCAATGTAACTGTAATGGAAGACGTTTAATAAAACGCTTAACCTGCAATTACACAATGTACAACAGTTCATAGATAATACGAGCGTGATAATACATACATGAAAACGTCATATCAGGAACTAGTGAAGATTGGAAAAACAGAAGGGCGGCTCTGCATAGAATTTGTAGTGTTTGTGAAAATATCTGAATGGGCAGTTATTTCCAAATCACTTGGCTTGAATAAGAAAAAACACAGCAGACAGCAGCAGTGGGGAAACACTCCACCAACTTTCTGCAGCAAATCCAGCTGCTCCGTGTCATCATAAAGGGACGTTGCTTCGTGTGATGCCACCGAGGAAAGGACGGCTCATTTCTCTTAAAACGTCTTTCCTCATTTTCTCTCTCCTCAATTTGATTTCCTTGCATCTCTCCATTCATCCACAGTGGGCGGGACTAAGACGCAAGGAAAGGAGGCAAGTGAGGGAAACATGGATGCAAAGACTGGTGACGCACCCCGGATGTGTTGGATTTAGCAGCTTTTCAGTCGAAATCAAAGTGTTTTGAAAGTGTCGAGCCTACGAAAGGATAAAGAAGACTTGGATTATACCACACGAAGGACAGGTCTCCTGTTAATCACAGGGCTGACATATAGACACAAACACCCATTCACATTCACACCTTTGGACAATTTAGAGTCACCAGTTAACCTGCATGTGTTTGGAACCCATGACCTTCTTAATGTTAGACGAAAAGACCTGGATTCAAACCCAGGACCTGGCTGCTGTGAAGCAACAACGCTAACCACTGAGCTACCATGCTGCCCTGCAATAATATTACTATGGTAAATTCTTTGGGTCAAAATAAACATGCGATGACAGTCTGATATTGTGTTTGTCATCTTTGAGCCATATATATGTTAAAACATCCTTAACTTGTCAACAGTGTTTTGCATCAAATGATGCTTCTCTGTTTGTCAAAGCCACAAATTGAATTTTACTGCGTGTTTGGAGTAACTGACACAGTTTACCTTATGTGGACAAGCAGACAGACAGCCCGCAGACAGACAGTCTCTATTGTCTGTGTGCAGGCTGTCTCTATTTGACATCCTGGGAATGAGACTCAACAATCAGCTCATTTTCTGGTGCGTTCAGGAACAGCTCGGACAAATCCTACAGATTCTACCTTTAAGTTTAATGAGTCTTAGCAATATGATGTGAGCTTCATTTAGCTTTGCACAGAGATGGCTGCTAGAAACGTCCTTCAGAGGGAAACTTTTGACTTTGAGCACATTTCACAACCTGTACTTTATTACTCTGACTTGAGTAAAGAAGTTGAGTCAGTACTTTATGTTTACCAGAGTCTTTATCTTTCTCAGTTGCACAGACATAGTGATGTATCATAGACAATTGCAGTGTAGCAGGTATCACTGTATCATGGTACCATCGCCTTCATGGACAGCATATTGTGATGACATCAAATTATATGTTACTGGACTTCAGCCATTAGTCTTGATTAAGTACATTTCTTCCCCAACATATGAGCTAGTGAGACTATTCAGTTAATGAACAGCATATTTTTTATCAGTACACTTGTGCTCTTGTTATGGCTTTTACCTGCTGTCCAGATATTTTGGGAAAAAAAACAGTAGCAACAGATTTGTTGCCTTCTCATCACTCTCTGTCCAAAAATATGATGTAGTTGTAAAACACGTTGAGAATGCAAAGAAAAATACGCCTAATTACGTCTGTCTTCATGGTTGTAAAACAGACAAATTACATGACCTGTAAAACACAGTATGAGGACCAGGGTTGGGCAGTAACGCATTACTTAGTAACGCGTTACTGTAATTTTATTACTTTTCCCAGCATGTAGTAAAGTAAGGGATTACAATTGCCAAAACAGTACTTATATTACAGTTACTGATCAAAGTAACACTGCATTACTGGATAAGTAGAGAGCAATATGTTTTTTGTCCTAGTTCAGATATCTTATGACAGTGACGTGTATGTGCATGTTCCGATATTCTCTTTCTGTGAGAGGGTTATTGAATTCGAACAGATAATGTTAAAGTTCTAAGAAGCTGCTGATAGAGCCGATCTGTCTAAACGTGTTTGTAAATCAGCAGCCTGAAAAATGAGGTTGTTGTTCCAGTAGAGTTGATAAAGTCTTGGGAGCTAAACAGGCTGTGCATCATTTTTTCAGGAGGTTGGTTGAGTTGCGAAAGTAAAAAAAAAAAGTAAAGTAACGAGTAATGCAACTTATTAGTTTTGATACAAAGAAATAAGTAAAGTGAATGTATTACTTTTAAAAGGAGTAATTGGTAATAAGTACCTTATTACCGTTTTTGAGTATCTTGCCCTGCCTCGATGAGGACCACCTAACTTCCTGAAAAGTGATAGTTTCTGTGTCTTTCTGGGACAGTGCAGTGTCAGAAACAGAGCAGGCCAGCACAGATACACAATTAATTTTAAATCAGTTGTTAAATAAAGTGCCATGAGACCTGCATGGCAAAACAAGGGTCCAAATATGCACTCTTCTTGCAAACTCCAAATTCCATTTGCTGCCTGTTTGGACCATATAACCATTACATAATGCATATTCTACATATTCTACATGTCAGCCACACATTGTTGATAAAATCCCTCAATTTATGGACCAGCTCAAGACGAGTCACCCATTGTGGAATGTCTGCTGAAACAGGCCCCAATGTGTTATAATTATAACCTGGCTTCCCTTCCTTTCTTCTGTGTTTAACCTTTGAAAGTTTAGATCCTTGAACGTCACTTTTACAACAAGACAAGACACAGAGGCAGAAAACACCAGGGTGCCTTTTTTAAAACATGTCACAGTGACTCATGCTGCCTTTTTTAACCTTTCACTGTACTTCCTCCTTTTCATCTCTTGCATGGTCAGGTTCCGTGCTCATATCAATCAAAGTTCTGTTGAGAAATTTATCTCTTGGCTGTCTGCTTGCCTGCCTCTTCACTTCCGTGTCTGTCTAGCTACCTGACTGCTGATTCATTCATCACACATACCTCTCAGCATCATCAATGTGACATCATTGTCCAACCCTGAGCAGTTTTTAAGATACCCCAAACCTCTGCAAAACCATATTGTCAGGGGCCAACATCCTTTGGAAAAACATCTGGGGGAAACTCAGCAATAAGCCCGTGATTTACACCAATTAGATAATCCCAACAGGACAAATTCTGGGTCAAGCGCCCGCCTGCCCTCCTACGCACCCTGTCAGGCTCAGGTGAGTGGGATAGTCTGTTGGCAAGTAACGGGTTAGTGTCTGTCTCCCCCCTACAGTACACTGCCTCACCTCATCCCTTCACCCCCCTTCATCTCTGAGGGCTATATATTGGAGGTTGTGACTCGCCTTCATCTTAAGCATCACTTGCACCCGCAGACGCACAAACACACGCGTGTTTGGTTCATTTTGATCGACGGCTCAGACGAAGAGCAGACTCTGGCGATGAGGTCCCTGTTGAAGCTGGTTGTGATCCTGTTTTGTGTCCAGAGAGGAGAGAGCCACTGGCTGAGATCCCTCGTTGGTAAGTGCAACTGAAAAAAGGTCGTGACCTATGACCTTTCAAAATAAAATCTAACTATTGCTTTATTTGAGAGCACTGTCTTTAATATTTGATATGAATGTCTTCTGCCTCTTAAAAGCTGTTAATTTTTGCTGGTGTCTAAATGTGGACTGTAAAGCTCTTTGCTGTCAATTTTTTTTTTTAATGCAGAACTTGTGTACATGAGATGTGTCGATAACCCTTTCTACCTTTTCCAGGTCAGAAACAGGAAACAGCATCTCCACACACGTCTCCGAACGATGACAAGAGAAACAGAGCTGCAGCTGCAGAGGATGGACAGACAGAAGCTTCTGGAGCCGAGCCATCACCTGATCACCCACTCATCCCAAAGCCAGTCCGCTCACGTCGCTCTGCTCTAGACTCTCAGTGCGGCTTACGCTCCATCCTGCTGCAGGTTCGAGACCTCAGGCTGGGCTACGACTCGGATGAGACCGTCCTCTTCAAGTACTGCAGTGGGACATGTCCCCACGTTCGCTCCAACCACGACCTCACCGTCACCAACCTGCTGCTCAGCGGGATGCTCCCTCAACCAGCCGCTGGGGAGCTGTGGCACAACGCGCCCTGCTGCAGGCCCACCCACCATGAGGACATGGCCTTCCTCGATAACTCGCACCGCTGGCACAAGGTGGAGAAGCTGCTGGCGGCGGGCTGCAGCTGCGTGGGCTAGACAGCTGAGTGCAGACGGATGGAGGGGAGAGGGGAGAGGTTTATTATGGGCTGTGAGGACAAATGGATTCTGGGAGGCCAGTTGACAGGCAGGTTCACTTCTAATGTCTGTAAATGAAGAGTTTAATTCCAAATTTTGAGGAAGCTGACGCCTATTCTTATGAAGCTATTTATACCAGAATCAATGAGCACAAAGTTAAACTATTTGCTTTCACTTTTGAGTGAAATCTTCTGGAATCCTTTTTTTTTTTTTTTCAAAGTTTAACTTTTTGACTTAAACTAATTCAGTCATGAGTCTCAGAAGGATAAGAGTTATATTTCTTTGGCGAGCTTTAAAAACTACTCTGATAGCTTTAAAAAACTGATTCTCTTACTGCATGAACAGATGGCATTCAATGAAAGGTAGTTTTTTAGTTTTTTGTAAGCAATAAATAGACACAGAATTATAAATAAGCTCTCCATGTCACTGCATTTTTTAAAAAACAAAAGAGTTGCTGAAGTCAACTGATTCTGACGTGTTCTCAGTCTTAATTTGAAAGGGTAAAACTGTGCAGAGACATGATTTTATTTTGAAACTACTTGACTCTTTTTGTGAATAATCTGACATGTATTTATTTAAAATCTTTAGTGCAATTGTGGGGTTAAGAACAGAACATATCATCATCACTAACGAAGCGGCGTCGATTCACTTTGTGGTTTGACAAACGCAGCCGAGTGAAGTTCTTCACAGTTTAGAGTTTTCAACCATTCAGCTACAGTTTAAAAAATGTATTTATCTAGGATAAGTTATTTATTTATTTGTTGCCATTCTTTTGTTGTGCTGATTAACTTATTTTGTAAAGTGCCTATCTCCATGTTCATTGTGTGTATGTTCCTAATAAAGTTAAACTTGTGCAGAACTGAACAGTCTCATAAGATTAAAGAGAGGAATTATATAATGTGGTGTCATTTATAAAAGAAAACATTTATGAAGGTTTTGTACAAAAATGATTTGCACACATACAAAAAGTCGCAGATCATTAGGTGACTGTTAAGATTTACTTAAGCACAAAAATTGGATTTACATCCAGAACATTTACTGTGTGCATCAGTGAACAACAGCTCAACATTTTTTTCAAAACGTCGAGTTTTTTGTGTCAGCTGTGTCCAACATCTGCATTCCTCTGCGGAGCAGCAGTTCTCAAATCTTTTATTACAGACACTGTATGAAACCCATGACCAAAACATTCATACATTCTATCAGTGTTACTCATGGATGGAATTATAGTGAAAAGAAATTATCACTGAGTCTGGTCCCAAACCAGAGACTCCGCCCACTCCACTGAGTGGACTTGATTCTCTTGGTCAGGCTTTGCACTTTGAGGGTGCACTCACACAAGGCAATCCATACCGTGCCTGAGCACGTTTGATCCCCAGAGTCCAGGTTCTTTGGCTGGTGTAAGCACCATGCACCGTGCAGAGTGCACAGATGCCGGTACAGATGCACATGCACGAGCACAGGCATGGGGCGCTGACATCGCTGTGACTGTTTGTGGAGGATTTACCTGAAATTCAGGCAGACAGGAGCATGCAAAGTCTGGATAAAGTGCAGTGGAAAAATCTATGACTGACTTTAAGACTGCGAATACCAGAAAACAATACAAAAATTTTATTACATTTAAAAAATGGGTAAAATATGGGTCGCACTCCATAGATCAGGAAGCTCAAGCGTGCTCAGGCGCAGTTAGACTGCAGCAATGTGAGTGCAGGGCAGTGGGGGAGAGGGGAGGGGGGTGAGTGCGTGAGTGAGTGAGTGTGCCCTGAACTGTGATTTCTCTGGTTGAAAAAATATTTATTTGTCTCTTTCCGCTATGCATGGTGGGTCAGAATCTCAATCACAACACAATATAACAACATGTATGTGGTTATTTATCAGCTTGTGGAGACATTTTTGGATTTCTGTTGTCTCACTTAGCCAGACTTCCTTCCACACTCACTCCACAGCAGGTGAAACGCCCCCAGTGGCATAATGACTGTTTGTGCGGATTAAATTCTAAAAGGCATTAACCAATGAGGAAGGGTTAGGGAAAATCTAACCCCCTCCCTCTGAGAATCGCTCAAAGTGAAGGCAATGCCAGACCAAGAGAATCAAGTCCACTCAGTGGAGTGGGCGGAGTCTCTGGTCTGGGCCCAGGCTAAGTGTCACCCTTTTTCAAGGTCCCCAGGCCCTATTTTGAGAACCACTGGTCTAGAGAAAAAAATCTTTGTAAGCTAACAGTCATAAACACAGACTGATGATCATGCTCAGAGGTCAGCTGTACCAGAATGACAGCTGCTCCCCTCTCACTGCTTAGTGCAGATTAATACGTGACAAACCTCCGACGACGTTTACTGACACGAAAATGACATGTGGAGAAGATGAGCCATCGCCACCAAGAGGTTTATCAGGTTATGGGTTTTATGGTATTGGAGTAGCAGAAAACAAGAGTCCTCTCAGCATATAAATGTGACTTTTTAACTACTTTCACCATCTCTATGTGGCCATTGCATCCTCCTCTGTCTCTTCTGGCTCCACCCCCCACACCTGGATACGCCCTTCCATGGCTGTGAGGAGGCAGGTCTCTGTGGGGTGAAAGGACAGCGACTGGACGACAGCTTTCCCCACCGGCAGTTTCAAGGACAAGGAACCCTGAAGGCCACAAAACAACCAGTGGTCACATTAAACCCTGTGCTTTCAGTGCACCTGACTGTCTATGTTTGTTTCTAAAACAAAACGGCTCATCATGTTTGTCTGAAGTTTACTGGACAAATTTCTGGCTTTGGAGGAATTATTAAGACACAACTATGTGGTGGCTGGATAAAACCCAGAGGTGACAGGCTGCTGTTGGGCGTGACAGAGAGCTGTTTGGTGTACTGGTGGAAGTCTGCACCAAGGTTATGACAGTTTCAGATTTTTCAGCAGTGTTTATTTTTATTTCATTTTGACCTTAAGTTATTAATTACAGTTTAGTTTTACTTAGTTTTTAAAGTGAGTTCAGTGGTTTGATTTAGTGTTTATTAGTTTTAGTGTTTTAGTGTTTAGTGTAACAGAGTATTTGTCAGGGGCTGGATTCAAAAAAGGTCAGAATAAGTATTGTGAAATAAAACTCATTTAAACGAGGGCTAACGACAGATACATCTCTTCCCCAGAACCTCGGTGTTGTGTCGAGTTCTGTTTCCCCCCTAAACCC
>JAPQLA010000019.1:12114497-12128450 GCA_029822935.1 Naso vlamingii
ATTTATTTAGTTTATTATTAAGCCCAGTTGAGTGAGGAGTGTCTGTGTGTGTGTGTGTGTGTGTGTGTGTGTGTGTGCGTTCGTGTGTGAATCCTGCCACTAAGTCTTGATCACCTCCTAAACTTTCTTTTGGGAGTTCTGTTTCTGACTGGCGGACATTCCTTGACACAGTTGCAGTTAACCTGCTCCAGAACAGGCTTGTTCGCCAGCATAAGTTACCATGGCGACTCAGCGAGGATTCAAATAAGCCACGTTGATGGAACAGAACTGACACTTAATTAGGCCAGATTTATCAAAATAAGCAAGGCTTTTCCTTAATCCTGCTTCATGGAATGACCCCTGGTCATTTAGCAGCCACAGTGTTTGTGGCAGTGAAACTAGGTATTTAATGCCAAGACATAATGTTCTCCAAACACAGATTATTGTTTTCTCTGCCTTAACCTAACCAGATGAGGTGTAGCCACAACATAAAATTGCAGCCCAGTGGATTAAGTAAAAAGTTGGCAGTGTTTGTATCTGTGGTTAGATTAGAAAGATTAAATGAAAAATCAACAAACAGAGAGAAGCACAGGGTCAGCAGCCATGCCACGCCCTTAGCCATCACATTTGCAGAAATGTAAAATGCCAACATTTACTCTCTGGCAATTGAATTGGGCAGTGAAAAAATTTTGCCAGTCAAGAATGGGCAATCATGTCTCCTTCCTTTCCCAAGGTTTTGCACGCTCCAGTATAAAGAGTGGTAAAGACGGCTCCAATTACAGCAAGAAGGAGCGACGACTGCGATTCTTCATCCGCAAGATAGTGAAGACACAGGCTTTCTATTGGACGGTGCTCTGCCTGGTGGGCCTCAACACTATGTGTGTGGCTGCGGTGCATTACGACCAACCCGAGTTGCTCTCTGACTTCCTCTGTGAGTAGATGCACGCATGACGCACTCAGTACTCAGAGACACATCCACACATATTTTACAGTGTATGCAAGTGAACATTTTTCAGTTATTCAGGTCATGGTTATTCTAAGTGCTAAATCGTAGGCAGCTGGGCTTGTTTGAGTATCCTGAATCAATCAATCAGTATATATGTATATATATATATATATATATATATATATATATATATATATATATATATATATATATAGCATCATTTAAACATTTCAAAATGCAATCAATTCAAAGTTCTGTAGAGTGACTGAAGAATCAAAACATGAGATTTAAGAAAAGAGACAGAACTTAGAGACCAATAATATATAAAAGATTCTTAAAATAAAATGCAAGATGTGTATAAAATAACTTTATGATAAAATTATATTATAAATACATTCAACGAAATAAAACATAATGATAAAATAAAATCTGCAGTAACACTAAAAAGGTAAAATTATGAGATCATAAGACACTACATGAAAACCAGACTAAATAAAAAGGTTTTTAGTTTATGTTTAAAAGTATCAATATGTCCAGCTCTTCTCAGATCCTCCGTCAGGCATGAAGACCGTGCAGTGCCTTATAAACTATTAAAGAATTTTAAAATCAGTACGAAAACTAACAGGTAACCAGTGTAAAGACTTCAGATAGGCATAACATGTGCTCTCCTTCTGGTCTTAGTCAGCACTTGTGCAGCTGAGTTTTGAATCAGCTGCAGCTGATTTATTGTGTTCTTTGATAGGCCGGAAAGGAGAACGTTGCAGTAGTCTAACCTGCTAGTTATAAAGGCATTCATTAGTCTCTCTGTGTCGCTCAAAGAGAAAAATGGCCTTGCTTTGGAAATGAAGATGTCTCACCTCTCGTCCAAGAGGCTTCCTCAGTTCTGGAGAACTGAAAAAATACCTACGATACAAAAAACTTATTATATGGCACTATAGCACATTTCCGCCTGCACGTACCACTGCAGGAACATTACCAGGAATGTTCTGAGGCAAGGCGGAACTCAGGAACATTTTGGTTTCTAGCTTGTCGTTCTCCTCACCCAAAAAGTTGTCTGACTGATGACTTACAACCCGTGAGACTGCAACAGCACAAGAAAAACATTATTTTAAACCCCAAACAACATGTGGCTGCATCAATATCCGAACTTAGGATGGGTTTTAAATCGAAGGCTCTGGTGTTTAAATTAGCGCTGTTAATTGGTGAAAAAAATGTAATCAAGTTAATCACAATAGAAGGCTGTGATTAACCTCAGAATCTCAAGCAGTTTTTGGCGTGTTTTGCTTCTGTCACATTTTGACTCACTGTGGGCTCATTTTTTTACTGCAATATAAAGTCCTGCACCTCTATGGATTCAGGACAACCAAAGCAAGAGAAAGAGGTAACTCAACAACGTCTCCTGTGCATTGTAACAAAGTTGTAACTCTCTAAATCATTAAAAAAGGAAAAATCAAACACTGAATTTCTCAGATTTTTTAATTTACAAAAATTAAGAAAATAAGGAATCAGTATATGAAACATATTTTAGGTGCCTTTAAGTCTGAGGAACATAGGAAACATTTTGGTGGCTCTACATACATGCAGGAGTAACTCTGCAGCCCGTATTCAGGCTGTATGAGGCATCCTGCCAGGCAGTGCTCAGGGTTCACTGCGCTCATGAATTACAGAGAGGTGAGGGGAGGGTCTGTCTGAATCATTCATGGCCTCGAGAGCGCACAAAGAAACGCAAGATTTTTTGTTTCTCACAGATTGTAGACGGAGCAAACCGTTTGTTTTTGGCAGATTTTTAAAGAAGGCATGAGAAATCAAACAAATTTGATGAAAAGTCACAGTTTTAAGTTAGATTTGTGCTTAGATTTCTGTACATGTCCAACGTCACACATGAGAAGTTCAGTGACAATGGAAACTTGAAAATCTAGCAATTTAAACAGTTTTTAAAGTTTCTTGCTATGACAGATGGTGTATTTATGGCAATCATTTTCTAAAAAGTGTCTTTTTGGACCCCTGGGATTCTGAGGGTTTTTAATCATGATTAATCTCAAGACAGTGTGATGTCGGAATGAAGAAATGCATGACAAACACGTTATCCTGTTGACATCAACAGCCTGATCTTTAGAACGGCTTTGCCGTGCTGCACACAAAAGTAAAGAAAACCTTAAGACTTGTAAGTACCTGTAGCAGTGTATGAGTACACAAAGTACAGTATTATAAATCACGTAATACTTCATTTCATTCTAGATGCAAACTTGCTGCTGCGGACACACACAGTCCCTCACTCACGCATACACACACACAGACACACAGTGCCCACGGTGGAGTGAGCTTGTGGCCCTGGCCTGTGTCCAGTGTCATTAGCATATGAAGCTGCAGCTGCTGATGGAGTCCATCCATCACCACACTGTCATAGTCCACTGCGCTCACACCACTATTGACTTCCACTCACATAAACTCTCTCTCTCTTCCACTCTCTTGCTGCTCTTTCCTTTTGTTTTTTTTCCCCTCACCTTCCTCACTTTCTTTGTGTTTTATCTGACTATTTCTTCTTAGCATTTCTCTTGTTTCTTCTGTTTTTTCAATCTGCTCTTTACTGGTCTCCATGACCTCAACCTCTTTCATTTTCCCCCTCTCTGTTTCCCATTTAACCCAATCTCTGCTTCTGTCTCTTCTTCCTGCCTACTCCTCCTTCCTTCCTTCCTCTCTTCCTCTCTTCCTTCTGTCTTCCTCCTCTCTCCAGTCTATGCAGAGTTTATCTTCCTTGCTTTGTTCATGTCTGAGATGCTGATCAAGATGTATGGTCTGGGCATCCAGCCGTACTTCCACTCCTCATTCAACTGCTTTGACTGTGTGGTGAGTGCAAACACACACACACACACACACACACACACACACACACACACACACACACACACACACTGAAAGTGTGAAACTGAGTGAAAAAACAAATTATTATATATCAGGTTTTGATGACAGATCCAACACTCCATTTAATCAACAGATTTGAGAAATAGATTTTTCTCAGGTTGCCCTGAAACAAATGAACAATGAGCACATTCAGTGCTGTGTTTGTCACCAGCACATGTGAAATAACTGCACATTCATTTGTCATGCTGACATAGTTGCCGAGGCTTGTTGACAAGTTACCTCATTACATCTAACATGCAGTAGTACGTGATAACGTGACATTATGGGATACTGAGTTCAGTCATTTGGCAGCAGATGGAGTTAAAGACTGAATGTATTTGTGAAGTGGTCTCAGCTACAGAAGTGGCAAAAACACACACATTCTTTACGTAAGTAGAAGTACAGATACTTGTGTAAAAAAAGACTGGTCAACGTAGAAGTACTGACTCAACTTCTTTACCCAAGTAAAAGTAATAAAGTATAGGTTGTGAAATGTACTCAAAGTATCAAGTCCTAGTCTAAGGGCATTTCTAGAGGCCATTTCTGTTCAAAGCTAACTGAAGCTGACGTCATATTAATACCATGCAAAGACTGTTGAACTTAAAGGTAGAATCATCAGGATTCATCCGAGCTGTTCCTGAACACACCAGAAAATGAGCTGATTGTTTCTCTCGTCTGGCTCAAAAGAATGTATGGATGGGTGGAAGTGGGAGGGGAATAAGAGGTCTCAAAGAAGACCTGATTATTGTAACAAGTTCATGTAGGAAAAATGATTGAAAATGTGCAAAGCAATAATAAAAATAGGTGTTACAAAAAGCTTTCATAAACTGAGACCTTCTCATGCATCAGTGTTTACCATCAAAATGAAGTAAACTGGAAGTGTCACTGAGTAGAGTTTTATACTGTATCCTGCTGTGATAAAAGTTTCTCAATCCCCAATTTTCCCATGAAACAACCTCATTTTTTGTTACACAAACACATTGGATGTACTCAGCAGGATCTGAATGTACTGGGTCTGTATGCATGTGCAGGTAATCGTTGGCAGTATCTTCGAGGTGGTGTGGGCCACCATCAAACCAGGCACATCCTTTGGGATCAGCGTGTTACGAGCTCTGCGACTGCTCCGCATCTTTAAAGTCACTAAGTGAGTCTCTCTCTCTGTCACACAGCACATATGCATGCGTGACCATTCGCTCACTCGTGCACAAGCGAGACAATCGTAATAATAAATACCATAATGACAAACTGAGATTGTGATGTTTATGTGAATATTTCAGGTTATTTAAAGCAGCTTTTTGTAACATTACAAGTACATTACATGTGTAATTCCTAAATAGTGGTTGAATTCGTAGTTTGAGAGTTATTGTACATAACAGTCCAAGAATGTGTGGCAGTATCGTGACTGTTAACTGAAAGACACGAAACTGATCCCACACTGGAAGTTGAACTCAGACTGCTTCTTTGAAAACAAAGACCCTTAAACACATGTCCATGTGGTACCTGTACTGCACTTTAAATTGTGACCCATTGATCAAGATTGGGTTCAGTGATTTTGAGTGGATTTGGCATTTTCTAGCCGTGTGCCATTACAGTTTGGAGGAATTACCCGAGTTGGTGCTGAAATGTTAAATAATGCACCCTTAATTTGAAAATCTTGTCGCTGCTGTAACATCAAAACAAGCACCTTGACGCTCCCATCAGGAGAAACTTTAATTGGATTTTGCTGGCACACATTGTTCTGTTTGTTTCATGTTTAACTGCTCATTTGGAAAAATATGACTTTTAATGAGTCTTTATCCTCAGAGGGATTACCTAATGAAATCATAAAACTCTGCTTTTGGGGTGATTGTCACCAGGGCTTCAGGGTCAAGGCTTCATACAGTTAGAGCTGACTAATAAGTTTGTATTAATCTTACCTTTTTCAATTAAAGCTCTGACTGGCAGCCCGAACCCAGGCGATCTTGACTGACTGTGTCAAGCCTCTGATGTCTTTTGAAGAAGGGTGGGCCAAAAGTGTGGAGGATGAACAAAACTCTACTCCATAAATTAGAATGTATCGAGTAGTTCGAGCTGTAAAGCCTCATAACATTAAAATTTTAAATTTTTATGCATGAGAATGCATAGCAGGCCCACATCAGCAGGGCTCAAACCCACCTCTCTTTGAAGCCATGTGGCATCACCATACTTAAACTTTCAAAGGTGATTAAAACTTTAAGCAGACGTGGGGAGACTTTGGACTTTTCTGGGCTGTATTTTCACAAGTTGTACAGTTTTCATGAAATCACACTTCAACTTTTAATCAAATTTCAGCCTGTCTCAGACTTAATGGATTCTTATGGGAGCCAGCTAGAGTGACATCATCACTAGAGTGGAAAGGAGTGTAAAATTCTCAAAAAATCCAGTCTTTAACTGGTGCAGTCTCCCACCATTGTCACTCCACATGCATCATTTGAATATCAAAACGTAGGTAAATGTGTGCTGATCACTCTCATGTAAGTGTGAAAGAAAGTGGACTTACTATGTTAAATCAGTGAGCTTTCAAGTGACAGGAGCACCAACCAACTGCTGCATTTACTCCTATATAAAATCAGAGGAAAAATTTCAAGAGCAAAACAGAGACAGACACTTTTCATAACTGCTCTTTTGTTATATGCTGCACACACAAATTTCACACTCTTTGCTCAGCAGGTCGGCCTGATTCTTAAAATATTGTCATTTAGTCCAAAGAGTTAAAAGTTTTGATTTAGAGGCAGGAGTCTGGGAGGTGCACCTCAGCTTACACCACTGTTGAGTGAACTCTATCTGAACCCTAAAGTTACACAGCACCTACCATCACCACAGCAACACACACACAGCTTAATGCCAAGGTCAGACTACACGATATCAGCCCGATAATAGCTCGACCCAGAAGAAGTAAGGCGTCGGGTGGGCTCAGAAACGATCAACGAGTGTCGGGTGTGATAACGATTGCTTTATCTCATCTAGGACGCCTCTCGACAGGAGCACGGCTGACAGCGCTCTGCTGGAAGGGATGAGGTTGCGCGCAAATGTAAACATGACAAAGTGAAAAAAGGGGTGATGCTGGTGTCTTTTTTTAGGCTTTTCCAAGCACAAGACAGCAAGTATCATACACACCTCTTTGAACGCCATGTTTGTTAACATTATTCCCCCTGGAAGTCAGTAGTGAGCACTTCCTTTCCAGTGACATCACACACGTTGTCTCATGTCTCTTGGCCACAACACAACGAGTTTATGACTCTGTAGTCACCTAATCTGACACAGTGAACATGTGAACAGATGAAACTATGTTGTAGTCTGACCTCAGCATAACACAGACTCAGACATCGTCACAGTTTTCTCTAGTCATTTTCAAGTCTTATTTACAAATTCATAATTTCCGATTGAAACTGCGTTGAAACCTTAAAATGTTCTACATGTGTAATACACTGAGCATTATTCAACTCAACAGATTCAGTCATAGTTATTAGACTGTTTTCCACTTTTCTATATATTTAGTATCCTGAGCTGTCAGCAGGGCTCACACCCACTGTCATACAGCTTAATGCACACAGCACAGATATATGTGGAATCATACAAAACTTTTTTTTAAACTATGATTAGACTCCAGTTGTGTCTAATGTGTCTAATAAAAAATATTAAATTATTTTATATATCATTTAATATAAATTATACTGTACTAGATATTTTCCCATATCTCCACAGTAAATTAGTAATAATAGTGTTATCTTAATGTTTTTTTTCTTTCACCTTCCCTCCTCTTTCTTTTCTTTGTGTTTTCTTATCTTTTTCTTTCTTGTACGCTACTTATTCACTTGTCCTCCTCCTCAGATACTGGGCTCCTCTTCGAAATCTGGTGGTTTCTCTGCTAAACTCCATGAAGTCCATCATCAGTTTGCTCTTTCTCCTCTTCCTCTTCATTGTGGTCTTTGCTTTGTTGGGGATGCAGCTGTTTGGAGGACAGTCAGTATCAACTCAAATTTAAAAAGAAGCTCACATCTCTGTATTTACTTTGTGTTTCTGTCTGTCTCCGTGTATGTCATTTTCATGGAATCTCATGTCTTCCTTTTCTTCTCAGATTCAACTTTGAAGATGGAACACCTTCTACGAACTTTGACACATTTGCAGCAGCGATCATGACAGTATTTCAGGTAGGAAAGAGACGCTTATGCATGTTTTATGGTTCTGTAAAGAAATATTTTGAGGATTTGATGTGACCTCTATTGACCTTTTTTAAAACCATTACATGTTGACCAGTCATGGTGTCCACTCTTTATGATGACAAAGGTTCTTCACTGAAACAAGTTTTCAATGAAACTTCATGTATTTAGCTAGATAAGTTGACAGTGTGTTAAAAAACTGTTATTTAATTAATTAGCTGCCAATGATTTACAGTATCTTCCAAATATGACTGTAAGAACACTCATACACACGTGTTCAGGACAGCTGGAGCTCTTTTCAAGAGTAAAATCTAATGAAGCCCATTGTGAGCATGTCATCGCTTTGTCAGATGACTTTTTCAGTCCTGACTGCACGCTCCATGTTTCTGTATTCTCCCTGCTCATACAGGCAAACAGCTTTTGTAAAGAGCCATTTATGTTGTTTTATTACCTCTGAATGAGTCAGAGGCCAGCTTTGTGTGTGTGTGTGTGTGTGTGTGTGTGTGTGTGTGTGTGAGTACTGTATGCCTTAGTTGTGAGAAGTTTCTTTTTTGCTTGGGTAGTTTAAAACCACATTTTTTAAATTGTGCGGATTTAAAACTGTATCTGTAACTGTTATCTGTTAAGCTTGACTCAGTTCATTGGTCATACATGGTACGATGAAGATGAAGATGAAGATGAAGGGTAATTCAGTTTTAACGGCTTGTTCTCTCTCTTTAGATCCTAACAGGAGAGGATTGGAACATGGTGATGTATGATGGCATTGAGTCGCAGGGAGGAGTGAATGACAAAGGAATGGTCTTTTCCATTTTCTTCATCGTCCTCACACTTTTTGGCAACTGTATCCTTCCTTCATGCTTACACGTATATATATACAAATTACAAATGGAGCCCAGGAAATCAATTGACACACAGGACATGATTACTAGGTTTCTTACAGCTCTTTGTTTTCTGCTACTTACTAAAAATAAAACTATTATCTACAGCAGATTAACATTTAGTTCTCTGTAATTGGCTACAAACATTAAATTCCTTGGTGGCCAAAGCAACAATTTGGAAGAAAAGGTGACTGTGGTGGAAATATAATAATTAAAAAAAAACAACACAGAAAATACGGCAGTGGGCTCTGGCTGTACACAGAAACGAAACAGAAAGAAACACATAAATACATAACCAAAACACACAAAATTACAGTGAAATGTTAAATGTGGCACTTTTACAAACACATTTCACAACAGTTTCACAGCAATAACTTAAGCTTCAGGTAGGATGCTGCAGATAAACTTTGCATTCCATCCCTGATACAACTGAGTTTAGTTTAATATAGTTTGTTTGTCAGGGACCATGCACACAAGACATTAATCTCTAATACAAGAGAAGAGATGTATTGCACCATATAATATAGCTATAAGCCAATTTCCATCTGCCGTCCCTGCGACAGATAAAATACAACATACAGTACATTACATAAACAAACAACAACAGGTAAACATAAAATGGCAGCTATGGAGACATATAAAACACATACGGGAGGAACACAATACAATAAAAATTAGAGCACCCTTGACCTTGTCCATATAGCCCCCCCCCCCCCCCCCCCTTCCTCCCTCTTTACCCCCAAAAAAGAGAAGATCGAGAGAAAATCACAGTCGCTGTCTTTCTGGAAGAGGCAGATAACACCAGGTTCCTTACAAACAATACAGCATATTATTAGAATAGTAACAGGCAACTTCTTTAAAGTCTTTACAAAACCATATTTAAGCAGGTTATCGGTATATTTACCCACTAGTTCACAAGAGTCTTAAACAGCAGTCCTTCCTGCATTTCCTGCTCATTTCAAACATAAAAGCAAGATGCACTTGGCGAAGTCTTGGCATAGTAATGATTTCTAAAAAAATTCCTCCACCCTCTGATGAAAGCTGGTAACAATGTGTCAAACCCCAGGAAGTCCATGCAAAATGCACATATACATGAGCAACGCAATAATACATTATCAGATATTAACAAAAACACATTTACATATACAAATGTCTTAAAGGGGTATAAACTAGTGAGAAATTTATTCTGTAAATTAACAATATGTTTACAATCTGGCTACATATATAAACAATATTTGGATAGATTTGTGCTTAGCTTAACTTGAGCTTATTGTGTGAGATGACAATGATAATGAAATTTAAAAGATGTGACTGCTTCTGTCAAAAACACAATTTTCTTTCTCTCATTCCACAACCTTTCTGCAATCTGCAACCTAAAATCTCTCGTTTCCTCTCCACATCATCCTCTTGGTATTAAAGGTTCAGCTTTCTCTCATATCACCGTCCTTAACCTCTGCCACCACAGACACTCTACTTAATGTTTTCTTGGCCATCGCTGTCGACAATCTGGCCAACGCCCAGGAGCTCACCAAGGTACAGAATCAAACCAAAAACACACATTGTACTTTTTTTTGACAAAGCAAATAAGTTAAAATTGGAAATGAATTGCAATTGTACGGTGTTATAGTCTTTCAACCACTCATTGTTATTTGTGACACTAGTGGCCGTTAAGTGAACTGCAGCCAGCATCTGTTGTTCACAACAAGCAGGCATCACCTGGGCATCAGCTCAAATAGTGATGTTACAGACTTACGAACTCTGAAATGGAGACCTAGTGGAAAATTAATTAACATATCTACAATAACATTTATCTGTAATATTCCTCCTTTTTATTTGGACCATTGACTCAATGACACAAACCAGCTTGCCACTTAAAAATTACTTTGCTATTACATAACATTACAAACCAGCTAATGGTGGATCCATGCCATGCAACTAAGTTAGCTTGTTAAAGCGGCAGTAAGTAACTTCAGGCTAAACATCAATAAAAGATTTTCCCATGCCTCTGTACTGAACAGTATAAAAATCCTAACTCTCTGTACTCTCTGTCCTGATTGGCCGGTATATGCAGTGCTTCTTAACAACAGGTGACGTTGGCACAAGCTGATTAGCTGTTGAAACAAGTAACATGCCTTATGCTCTGACTTGCCTCTGTGGACAGCAGAACAGAGCGTTTGCAAGTGACACTGTCAGCCGGCTGAGACGGACCAGTTTACTCCACTGCAACTTTCCCTGCAACCGTTTGGTCTTGTCATGAATCTTTGATGCAAACTGGACTTTAAAGAGAGAGCCACAACAAATGAAGTTAAAGCAACGTTGAACGGGCCCTCGCACCCCAGCGCCCGTTGGGGAGGGACGCATTCCGGCTAAAAGCACGTACAAGTAATGAGCGCTGTCTAAAACACGACAATTATGTGAAAATGACACAGTAACTTTAATAGGAGGCTTACTTCCTGTTCCCAGTAGGGGGCCCAATGTGCATGAGCTGTTGTTGTCATGTCAGTGTCCTCCGAGTGGCATTCTCAGCACACATTAAAAATTTCAGACAGATCGGATAACGTAAAGTGAAGTTTCAACAACTTCCTGTTTGTGGCGAATAACGCCAGAAGAGTGTCCACACCCTTTTTGGTGACATTCAGATCAAATCTGTAGGAGGAGTTTGTTAAAGTGCGACACATGTCAAAATTTGCACATTTCCTGTTGCCAGGAGGGGGTGCTATGAGTGTGGCTGAATATTATCATGTGAATGGCTTCAGGGCGGGACTCTTTTCATACATATAAAGTTTGATGCATATTGGACAATGTACACTGAAGTTATAAGCATTTCATTTTTCACGGCGAAACGCTCAAAATGGCGGCCCTGCCACGCCCACACCGTAACTCCAATCCGAAAGATTATAATAACTTTTCATCCCAAAGGGGTCAAGACATACACAGCGATTTTCATGAGGATACGATAAAATCCCTAGGAGGAGTTCGTTAAAGTACACAACATGTAAATCGCCAAAAATGGTTGTTTTGAGTTTAGCCTATGGTGTCAAGAGACTTTTTTGTAGATCTGGGTGTGATACATATGTCCACCAATTTTCCACCATGTACGTGAAAGTGGGCACCAGGGCTGCAGTTAAGGGGGCCCTAGCGAGCCATTTGGCCCCGCCCACTTGCAAAGCCAATGAAATATGTTAAAATGGTCACAGGACTGAGTAGTCTGCCAAATTTCATGAGTTTTTGAGCATGTTAAAGCCCTTAAAATCCAATTTCTAAGTGCGGCATAAAAATAATAATTCCTTCAGTTACAACAGGTCCTCACACCACTTGTCAGTGCTCAGGTCCCAATAAAACGGGAGCCGGAGCAAAAAAAAAAAAAAACAGGGAGGGGGCAGCCGGGTTGCTTCCCAGCGATTTTCATGCTACAGCTAATGTTAGCTTGTTAGCTCATTAGCGAGAGCAGAGACAATGAATAACAGAATACAAGACCTCCCACTCAGCGTTCATTTCCTGTATTAGTGTCACATGGGTTTCACCACGGCCCCGCCCCTTTAGCACACAGGAAACAGTCTTGAGTCCATTCATTCTTACAGGAGAAATGAACATGATCACAGATTATGACCAATTCCTTCGCCTCATCGTCACCAAGATACATATTGGACCCACACATATATATATATACAGTATATATATATGTGTGTGTGTGTGTGTGTGTGTGTCTTCTGAACATTCTGACACAAAAAATGTCATTTTTCAGTCACACAAATCAGGAGAAAATTGACTTTGTTCCAGACCTGTCTCTGTCTCAGCAACACACTCTTCAGATATCTGGGAACCGGTGCTTCCCGCCTTGTTTCACAACGGACATAAACAGACATTAAATGGTCTTACAGGTGAAAACATTAATTAAAAGTTAAAATTTACATCAAACAAATGTGTGATGCAAAATCCATCTGCTTTAATCCATTCACACGACATTATAACACTTTCAGACGAGGCGGAGGGACGGAGGTTCCTAACTGTCTCCATGGGAGACATGACTCCGCCCACTTAAGAGACAGTAAGTGTATTGAAATGTAGGCTTGGATCAAGTGACAAAGATGATTCTCTCCTGCTCCAATAGGATGAGGAGGAACAGGAGGAAGCAGCCAATCAGAAGACAGCGTTGCAGAAAGCAAAGGAAGTGGCAGAGGTCAGCCCACTGTCAGCTGCCAATCTGTCCATTGCTGCGTGAGTACACACTTACATTTACATTCTGTACTGTGTGCACAAACACACATGTGCACACTTTATCTAAAACACAATAAATACGAAGGACACATACACTCACTCTCAAAACTCTCTTTTCCTTCTTTTGCATAATTGTTTCTTAGATTTATGATTGGCACTCACACACACAAACACCCACCATCACACCTTCCCAGCTCTCATCCTCTAAAACATGAGTAAGCGATTGTTCTGAGAGTGAAAGGAACAGATTCCGGACCTCATGAAGTGAAGAGGAGCGAGAGGCAGACAGTGTGTAAAATCTGTTGCTGGCAGCAGAAATGCTGACCATAAGACACATCGCAGTGAAAAACCCTGCTGCTCCTTTAGAAATCATTCAGGAGCTGATGGTTTTGTGCTCATGTTTGTCTTATACACTAACATGTCAGTCATATTTTGTAACAGGGGTGTGGAAAGTTTTTTGCCATCTAAATCATGTGTTTGAAAGCCTAGAAAATTTGCTGATAAGCTTCGTTTCAATCGAACGACACGCCACCAGTAAATCAACATGCAACATAGCACAGAGATATTGTTTCTTTTCATGTTTTTCACATGTAAGGAATCAGAAAGAGAAAGCATACAACAAGCTTTCACCTCAACTGTTCCACCATTTTTGAAGCCTTTCAGACTAAAAGCGCTGGTCACATACTCTTGAGTTCTTTGGTCAATAATTTGGGACCAGTCGGTTTTGGGAATAATGAAGTGTTGGCTAACATTTCTTGTTCTCACATTATATTAAGGGGGAATTCCCGTTTTTTGACACCTGGACCTTATTTATAGGAATAAATACGCTCATATACTCACCCAGACAATTTTG
>JAPQLA010000019.1:12140145-12158083 GCA_029822935.1 Naso vlamingii
ATGACCGCCCCTATGTACAAAGTCTGTTTAATATTTGATCATGTGGTCAGCTGTGTGTGTGTGTGTGTGTGTGTGTGCGTGTTGTAGGCGTGCTTTAGTACTTAAATAACCCTACACCTCCAGATTTTAACATACAAGTCACCACTATCATGTTCACTTTCTAGTGTTTATAAGAAAACAAATTTCATGAAGATCGGTTCATAATGAAGGAGTTACAGTCAATTTTAGCAGTGAAATCTGCAGCTTTCAGTACACATGTATTTGTTTAAAGCAGCTCTTGACCTCTTTAATAATGGCACCTGTGCAGACGAACCCCGAAAGCGGGAACACTGTATCCGTGTGTTTTATATCCACGGTTGTACAGCCCTACAGAGCAGAGTTGCTCCGTGGTGAACAGTGCGAATGCAGTCTCACCTTTGACCACAATGTGGGTTGCAGTAGCAGAGTGGAGCTGTCCGTGTATTCAGTCATTGACTCGATGGGCAGAAGAAGAAGCAAATCAATGTAAAAATGGCAAGATTATTATTATTATCAAACACCTCACACGTCCAAACTGTACCAGAGGCACATATGCACATCCTCGGGTCATCAGCAACACACGTATCAAGTTTGAAGTCAATGTGACGAAAGGTTTTAGCACTATGCGCAAGACAGACACACAGACATACAGATTCCTTGCTTTTACAGAAGGATGTTTCTCTAAGAAAACACCTGTTTTGTACAATTGTGTTTAATTTGTTTTTTATAAATAGCTTTACAGATGACATCATTTGGGAGGCCTTCTACTTTAAGCTGCATGATAAAAGAAAACCAACTTTTTATGCTCAACCTGCGTAACCTTTGCAGGAAGAAATATTTCTGACACAATGCAAATAAAATAGCTGAGTGCAGGTTGCTTTCCGTTCACATGCAGAGTCGGTCCAGTACAACAGGCCCTGAATCAGAATGAGGGGTAGAAAATACAGAGTTAATTTAATCTTAAAAACAGAGGAACCAATAAGAAAATGATTGATAAATTATCATTATCTCTTGATAGTAACACTGTAAGGTATTTTTGAATATCAGTTCAAGAAAATAGGATTAAGGTTAGAAGTAGCCTCACGTCCTGGCTGGTCATCAGTTGTAGGTGAATTTTTTTCCTTGGTTAATCTTTCCTGCTTTGTCTCTGCAGTTTTGTCTTCGTGGATTTGACCTTCTTCTTCTCTCCCTCTTTCTTTCTAGTCTGATAATGTATCTTGTGCTGCTGTGTTCCTCCGCAGGTGCTGCGTTATTTTGACTACGTTTTCACAGGCGTCTTCACATTTGAAATGTTGATCAAGGTAACAAAGTATCATTGTTTGTGTCTGACGTTTTTTAAATGCCTTTGTGTTTCATAATCGCATGATTGTGTTTTTATCTTGTTCCTTTCTGTTTGTTTGTGTTTAGAGTGTGTTGTGTCTGTACAAATATAGAAGACATGACAGCTCCTCAGAGAGAGCTCCCCTGGAGTCTGGCTGCAGTATAGCCATACATCCTGCCCCTCCATGTTAGCAGATCAGACAGGAGTCAAACTAAAAAATCAAAGTACACATCAAATTAGTTTTCCCCATTGAGGTTGTCTGTCAACTTAGGTAGTTCTTATCACGCTGGTGTATGTGAAAGTGTTCCAGTTTTTAAGTTTGATCTCAATTAGCAATTTGGCGCTGAAAACAAGGGCATGATGTCATTACTGACAGCTAACCGTAATTGAGTCGGCAGCTGTATGGGATTGACCATGATACCATGGCTCCATCCACCAATCACTGCGTTGCACAGACTCTGGCTTTAAGTCAGTACGTTTACATGATGTTAGAGAAAATCAATTTATGTTAGTCGGCTAAAACCAGACTTTTAATTTGCATGTAACCATGTTAGTCTGACTGAAATCGTACTAAAACAAATTTCTCTAAGTCAAGCTAACACACAACCAGATAATAATTACTCCTGCATGTTTACGCCTCAACTGGACTCAGACTGGCTTAAGCAATCTGCACATGATCGATGGTCCCGCATGTGTTTGCCTAAGAACTCGAACAGGTCTCGAGGGGAAGCGTGCATCAAATTTGTACCAAAAGTAAAGTGTAGGTATAAAGCACACGTTTTCACTGTTTGACATGGATTCTTCCAGCCACTTGCTAACTTGGCTTTAGCTTGTTTCGTCAATCACAAGAAACTCCAATAGCAACCAGCTGAACAGGACACATCACTGCCTACTGTAATGAAGTGGGACAATAAATTGATTCTTCCTCAGTGCTTGTGGTTCCGGGACAAGGACAGTGGTCCAATTAATTGGCCTGATCGAGCTATAACCGTCGCTCAACTTAACTGTGCATGTAAACATACTGATTGTTACCAGGGTGAGATGGTAGCACCCATATCTGGGATATTTTGACTCCATTTTGAACCAGTGGAAAAAGCGGATGAGCGTTGTGCCATCTTTCCCACTGTCCTCGGTCTGTGTGACTTTTGTGTTGTTGAAGTTACTGTATTTGTGTGTATGTACTATCATTCAAGTTTGCATGTTGTACTGAGTGCAATACGTGTCTTCCAGATGGTGGTGCTGGGCTTGTTTCTCCACCAGGGCTCCTACTTCCGCGACTTGTGGAACATTCTGGACTTTATAGTGGTTAGTGGTGCTCTGGTGGCCTTCGCCTTCACGTAAGTGCCCCCTCCCCCCTCCCACTTCTTCATCATCTCTACCACCCTCACCTACACACGCACAAACATCCCACCATCTATGGAAAGACCCTCGCCCAGCCTTGTGCTTCTGAAACACCAGGCAATGCTGATCTCCCTCTCTTATTTACTTAGACTGCTGTTCTGGAGAAATCACCCCCCCCCCCCCATCCATCGGCTGCCTACGTTCTCTCTTACTCTTGCTCTGTTACCTTTTGTCCTTATATTTTTCTCTTAATCTGTTGTAGGGCTGCATGATTCTTACTAAAATTTGAGTCATGATTTTTCTCCCTGAGAATTGAGATTTCTCACACAGCTCTCATTCTTCCAATAAAAAAAAATATTGCACACAAGTTTTAAAAAAAAAAACAAAAACAAAAAAACCCCAAACTTGCTGTCTACACAGGGCTTTCAACAAACATAACCTATAATGAAGTGCTAGACTGAAACTTAAAAGTCTTTTGTCTGGCAGCTGGGATTTTTTGATGTGTTTCCTTGTCCTTCAACTTGAATCATTCTGGATTTTGTGGTGATGTTGGAGGTGGTTATAGAGATTCATGGTGTTACTTTGCGGTGCTGCGACAATGCCAAAGAAGTGCTTGCAGATTATTACTCCTTGTGCATCGTTGTCAGGTTAAAATCCGAAAAAGTTCCACATGGTGGAATGTCCACCTTTTTTTGCTGTTGTGGGAGTAATGATGTACTCGTAATGACGGCACTCATTTTTTTCTGTCGTGTGTAAAGTACGGCTCCAACTCCATCAGTTAAACTGACTTCTGTCTCCTTCCCACTGGTCTACACGTGACACTGCCGACGCTGTGTCTGGTTACTGTAGCAACGGCAAGTGACGGGAGTGCCGTAAATGAAGAACAGTAATTAAAGAGGTGATTGAGTTGCATGACTGAATAATGATGGCTGAATTATTCCCGTGTTCTGTTTCACACTGTGTGAGCGTGACTGATGGAGCGTCTGGGATTGCTGTAAAGTAAATAAGTGAACACGTGAATGCAGCGTGATCTGAATGCACAGGGAAACACGAGCAAGTGAATCGCCGTCATTTAGACATGAAATCGCATGGATGTACAAATCGAGACGACGTTTTTTTTAATCATGATTAATTGTGCAGCCCTAGTCTGTTTTAATAACCTCTAAACTTCCTCTTTGTTTGTTTATTGTGTCTGTCTTGGCCCTCTCTTTCTCAGACTTTTTTCTATTTTCAGTCTTTCAGTCTTCAGGCATCGTCCATTTTTCTCCCTTCTTCCAGTCTACCCTTTCTTCATTTCCCGTCTCTATTTCCTCATCGGTCATCATCACGTCGTATTGTATCAGCAGGTCTTTCTCAACATTTTATCATCACACTCATCTACACAACCGCCAGTCATTCTTAACCAGTTTCTTTTTCTAATGTTCTGGATGATCATCCCCAATTTCTGACCTACACTCTAAAAAAAAAAAAAGAGCTCCTCCTATTATTTTGCTTTTTTCTGATGCTGAAATCTTTAGGGAACCTCAGAGAGTACCCTGAGGTACTCCTTTGAAACAATAATCACAGAAGCTATCGATTTTCCAAATAGTTGTTTCTTGATTTCAGAGGAGGAAACCTAAATCTGCTGAAATTAGTTTTTAGAGTGTAGTTACACTTTCTTTACCCACTTTTCACACCCACAAACACCAAACCTTGCCTGAAACTTCCACCTCAGTACCTTCCCAACTTCATTTCCCTTTACTGTCTGACCTAATGTGATAAAAAGCTCCACCTTCTTCTTCTCAACATTTTCTTTTCCCAATTTCCTTGTTCCCGTTCCCTTGTGTCCTCTATTTGCCAATCCATGCCGCTCTGATATTTCCACCAACCAGGCCGTGAGTCATCCCTTCCTCTTTTCTTGCATCTAAATCATGACATTACTCTCTAAAAATCTTTGCTCACCAACAGTCCTGCCAGACCCTCCACAGCTTTGGTTCCTGCTGATGCCTTCACCTACCTTCCAGACTACTTCAACCCTCATTTTCATAAGAGCCCCTCTTCTTATCTATCATTACATTTTGCGCATCTACCCGATTTCCCTACCTTGCCCTCTTGACACCCCTTTTATTGCTAACATACAGAGAGCACAGAACGATAGAAACTTGAATCCCTTTCGGTGCTCTTGGTCAGTCTTTCTCTAACCCTAACCGACATTTGTCGCATTTGTTACGAGACTATTCAGTCTTTAACTTGTAACGTAACACCCTTTCAAAATACCATATCTGGGTCCAAGCCCTGTCCTTTCAATATGCCACAGTGCTGTGTCCCATGTTGTTTAAACTGATCTGAGTGAGAAAAATAGTATCAATGAAACTTTCACTCAGTCTCTTTCCTAGCTTTGAGAAACACAGGAGGACATGGCTGCAGTTGACAAAGTATGTTAAGTGAATGAAGAAAAAGTTTTGGCTTTAGCGGCTGCTAAGGTTAGCTAGCTAATGTTAGCATCCATTTCGCTTAACGAAACGGACACTTCTGATATCTTTGATAAAGGTTATGGCAATGTCAACATTTGAAACTGTGTTTTTGTTCCAACCAACCAAGAGCACAGCTGATACAGCCAGTTAGGATTACTGTGTCCCTAACAACATAACGTTAAAAAAACAGAAACCTTTATGAGGGATATTAGCACAGGGTCAGTTTTGTTTAAGTGAATGGATACAAACATTAGCCAGCTAACCTAAGCACCCACTCGTAAAAAGGCCAAAACTTTTTCTTCATTCACTTAAAGCAACACTATGTAACTTTGACCAAGACCCACTGCTTCAAAAAACGGAACTTAATGATACCCGTTCATACGTCGCATAAATCAGCATTTTGAGTAAAACCAGGTCATATTTTATGGAGAAAATGTCCTCTGGTTTTCCCTCTGATGTCCTCTGACTGCTTGGCCTCAATTCTGTGATAAACGGAGGTTCCTGAAAGCAGCATGTAGGCTGCCTGCAGACTGAAGCTGCAGCTGCAGCAGCGGGTCGTTGCTGGTGACAGCTCGGCTAAATTAAAGGCTGCAGACAGACAGAACAGTCGTAGGACATCGGGGGAAAACCGGAGGACATTTTCTCTGTAAAATATGACCCAGTTTTACTAAAATTGCTGTTTTGTGCAACATTAAGTTTCCTTTTTCAAAGCAGTGGGTCGCAGTTAAAGTTACCACAGTAAAAAATAAATCTGTAAAATAACAGAAAAGGTGCTGGCAGCTCATTACCCGGACTTTGTCCCGTAATTAAAAAACTGAATTTTACTGTTAATTAACACAGAAAAAATACAGGACATTTTCTGTCATTTAACGGTTGCATTTCTAGTAAAAAAAAAAAAATTGTTGGTTGCGTTTTTCAAATCTTTCTAACAAGAAATCACAAACCACCTACTGCACCTCTAACATTACAAACAAACAAAGACAATTTGTTTGCAAGGGGAAAAAGGTTACACAGAGGGGCAGGGATGGGGGGTTGCTTCTTGTCTGCAGATGAGACGAGGGCTGTAAAAGACAGAGAAATAAATTACTGATCATCATTAACATACAAAAGTAAAAAACAATGAGAATGTGAAAGAGGGAGAGCAAGGAACAAAGAAAGAGATCCTCAGAGAAGAAAAGAAAGAGAAAAAGAGACGGGGACAGAAAAGTAGATGGTGGAACAGATGAAAAGCGAGAGAAGGAGATACTCAGGAAGGGAAATAGATTTGGAGACAGAGAAGGGAACAGAGACCAGGAAGACACTGAAGGTAGGGACAGAAGAGAGAAAACTTACAAGATTAATCAGACTAGCAGAGGATTGGGATGCCTTTACGATAGGGCCACCAGACGCTACACAAATGGCTGTAAAAATACATACTAATATTACACTGTGATTTTTTTCTTGTATCAGAGATGCAAGGACAGAGAATGATTTATATAAAGACAAACAGGGACAGAGAGAAATGGAGCAACTCGCAACTTGTAGAGCAAGGGGATGCCTTTATGACTAAAAGACCAGATTCTACTTTTTAGTCATAAAACAAAGGAAAATATTACCTCAAGTATTTGGAAACGTCACACTTAAACAATTAAGAGAGATAAAAGTGGACAGAGTGAGAAAGAATTAGACAGGGACAAACTAAAGATAACTTACAATTTGTAGAAGAGCACAGGGATCACTTAAGTATGGACCTGTGTTTCCGTGGAGGTGGTGAGTGGGCTTGTTACAGACAGCTGGTAGAAGACACACAGTGATATTTAGTTTCCAAGCTGAAATAAACGGTCTCACATAATACTTAATATGTATCCTTTTTTTTATTATTAATGAATATCCAATTTTTTGCAAAATGACTGTATTGAACAGTAAACATGTATGACAACTAGAGACAACGATTTAAATTCATGAAAATGCATGAACAAATTCCACCCTTACTTGCAAAAAGGCATTGCCATTTCATTAAAGAGACCAAAAACTTCCACAGTATAGCCGGCGTCCAGACATTTAAATCCGCCCAGTCCACTTAAGTTACGTTAGGTTATTAATTCTTCACAATAAACAGCCAAAACAGCGCATAAATAAATAAATAAATAAGTAAATAAATACATAAATAGTAGGTTAATAAAACAATAGCATTAATGATTACAGACATGTTCCTTACCGTTGCTCTAATGGACTGTCCCAGCTAGCTATGTTTGTGGCAAGCTACGGTCTTAATCCATGGAACATTTCCTGAGTCTGGTTGACTGGCACAGAATCGTTGGTCGTGGACAATCGGCCAAACGGTCGATGCAGCCTCGCTGTCTCTCTCCTGCATTACATTACACAGCAACACACAGTCACAGACCTACCTACAGCTGGCTACAGAAAAGTGCTAACAAAGGTGAACGGTTCCACAATTAAGTAACGTTATGCAAACAGAAACACAAAAACCAAACGGCCAAAATAAGTCTTTAAGTCCCTCGAAAGACACCACTCCTGTCATGCGCCGACACCTTAGCTAACGTTAGCTACTCAGACGTCTTACCACAGCCAAACTAACATCAGACAGTAGTAACAAACTTCAGCTAACATTAATTGTTAGCTACTAATATAATACCAAGACATCAGTAACCTCTTTGAGATTCCCCTCAAATAACTTTATTACCTTTCACACGGAGAACGGAGTAGTCGGAGCTGGAGTGGTCGACAGGAACACAGTGGCAAGGGGAGAGGCGGGGCGGGTACATAAATGCACCACACTCCCACTGGATTAAAAATACTGACAATAGAACTGTAAATTCACAGATACTGACCCACTGCCACAAATAATGGGAGAGGGGGACGGGCGGTAATTTTGACCATTACAAAAATCCTCTCATACAAAGCGACTCAGCTTGTAAACTTGCAAAAAAAATCATTAATGTTAATCCCCGAACCAAGTGCAGGTTATAATTTAAGGTAAGGTTGTGACCTCCAACTCACAAAGGGTAATGTAACATAACGTTAGCTAACATTAACGTGATATCCAATGATCGTATTTTACACATGAGCTACCTGTAGAATATAGTTTCATTTCAATATCTTAATAGACCTACTGCAAATAAAACAGTCACTTTGTTTTGTTTTATTTTTACCGTGAAATTACTTACCACTGAAATGCAGACAGCTGAATAAAATTTTCCATGGCCGCCAAAAGTTGTGGTTGCAGCGCAAGATCAAAGTCCCATAATGCAGTTCGGAATGTAAGTTAATAGAAATATATCTGTAAATCACATACCATGGACAATTTCTGTTAAAATATACAGTTAAACAACTGTCAATAAACAGATTTTTCTTAGAGTGCAGTGTTGCTTTAACACACTTAATTACCTGTAGTCACGTCCTCTTGACGACAGAATGAAAGTTTGATCATTATTGTTTTACTCAGATCTGTTAAAACAACATGAGACACAGCACTGCAGCATATTGAAAAGAAGGGGCTTATCACCTGGATATGGTATTTTGAAAGGGTGTTACGTCACGCATTAAAAAAAGGGATGGGTATTGCACCATGCTGCAGACACTATGAAGCTGCACACAGGCACAGCAGTGCTTTGAGCTGATTGCTAATTCTAGCAAAGCTATCTTCACAATGACAATGTGAACATGCAGTTGTTTTGCAGGTATGAGCTATCCATGTTCACAATCATAGTCAAGTTCGTTAGCATGCTAACAATGAATTTGAAAGGGCTATATGTTAGCTTGTTGTTATCCCCAACAAACCCCCACCTTCAAAATGAACCCCTATAATCAGTAGTCAGCCATGTTTGCCGTCCAGCTTCCACCACATACACCCCCACCTTTCAACCCCACCTCCCCAACAACCATAAGAGCCAGCATCCTGCCTCCCTTCTCCGTGGGGGTGAGGGCACCCCAGACACCTTTAACCCTTTAAGTGCCCAGGCTATCTGTTCACCACAGGGAGGATCACCATCAGGGCTCATCGCCTCGCCCCCCACTTGCTCTTTTACCCACACACACTCAAACTCAAACACACATACTCATCTGTCGTTATGACCATGTTAAGGTACCCGGAATCTCAGGTATTTAACACTCCTTCCTCTGCACGAGCTTGGGAAGTCAGACTGAACTTTGGGAGGGAAGGAGGGAGGCATGCTGGGGCAGGGTGTGGTGGGTGGAATGATCTGTTAGTATAAATACATATGAAATAAATATGTGTCATATGTGCGACTGGAGGGACTGAATGTGTATTTGAGTTCAAAACAAAACAAAACACAACAACAAAGAACTGAAGAGTCCCTGATAGAGAAAAGAGTTTGTGTGTGCATCCTCCCTAACTCTGTGGTTGTCCCGTGCATGGCCTCCTCGGTGACTGCATGAATCTGAACACAGCCTGTCATGAGACGGCCTCACTCAGCAGCATGTTAACGATGTTCAGAGTCAGTCACTGGCAACACATGTGATCCAGTGATACTGTAGAATTTCTGTAAATGTTATGGCTAAAAGTCCTCAAAGAGGGCTCTGATTGAATGCAAAACAGACTGCAGAGGTGGTGCCATTGCATAAGAAATCAACACACAGCAGTGACACAAATTGATGCAGATTTGCTTGAGTTGGCATGAACTAAAGTCAAGATGCACAAGATGAGATTACATTGGTTTCATTAATTTATTTTCCTACTGTCAGACCAAAACAAATAATATGTAAATTTTCTGATAATCCTACCTCACCTTGACACTTTCAGGCCATTTGTCACTACATTAGAATGTGTCATGAATATAGTGTCACTTTTCAGTTCTCTTTACTGATGGAACGTGTTACATAATATAGTCGTTTTGGACTTTTCATTTGAATATTTTTGAATATTTTTGATGGTTAGAAAGCATTAAATAATGTATATCCTTGTCTTTGGAAAATGGTACCTAACACCTTCCTGGCTGGCACTAAAAGTTGCATTTGGGTGAGACTCTGTGACAAACGAGCGTCGCGTCCAGAGGGTGTACCCGTCAGAGGTGGGAAGTAACAAAGTGCAAATACTTCATTACTGTACTTAAGTAGATTTTTCAAGTATTTATACTTTACTTGAGTATTCATTTTTCTGACAGCTTTGGACTTTTCCTCTCTACATCTGACCACAAATATCTGAACTTTCTCCTTATTCCATTTTCCAAACAGACTCGTTACTTTAGTTTGAATGCTTTTGTCTTTTTGTCTGAGCTCAGGACACTTTACCAACACAAAATGTCTCTATTTGACATTCTGGGAATGAGACTCAGCAATCAACAACTCATTTTCTGGTGCGTTCAGGAACAGCTTGGACAAATCCTGCTGATTCTACCTTTAATAGTCTTTGCATTTTGTTAACATGGCCTGAGCTTCAGTCAGCTTTGCGCAGAAATGTCCTTCAGAGGGAAACTTTTTGCTTTGATACTTTGAGTACATTTCACAACCTGTACTTTACCACTTTTACTTGAATAAAGAAGTTGAGTCAGTACCTCTACTTTTACCAGAGTCTTTTTTTTACACAAGTATCTGTACTTCTCCGTAAGTAAAGAATGTGTGCACTTTTGCCACCTCTGGTACAGATCATCAGTTTAATTTTCAGTCTAATCATTCTGTAAGAGAAAATATCAAATGTAAATGAGAAATAGAAATTTTAAATTGTTTCTATACAGTCTGTAGCCTCATGCTACAGAAACAGGAGATGGGCTCCTGCACTACGAACCTCCACAGCTCTGAAAGTAATTTTTACTCTGAGCTGCCCAATCTGTTCTTTAAAAGAAAGTGTAAAAAATGAATTGAAATGAAGTGACAATTTCTGCAGCTCGCTTGTCTCTGTGGACAAAGACAACCCTTGTGCAATCATAATACTGCAACAAATTTAAAAATTTCAGCTTTCAATGCCTGTACTTTCTTACATTGCAGGGTTTGTTTTTTTTTTCGCCACATCCTACAGTTCCTTTATATAAAACGACATCTCACATCACACCACAGCCAGCAGTGCTAATGACTTCACTTTGCACTCAGTCTGGCGCACAACACCTCTGCTTTTAATAACAAATTATAAAATAAGTTATAGTCTTGCTTTGAATATCATTGTTACTTTGTATTTATACTACTAGCAACCAGAACCCGCAGCCAATATTAACAATGGCTGACATGTTTCCACAGTCATAAACATCGCTGTCATCATTCAATTCAACATCATGTACAGCAGTGAGTCTTCCTTACAAATATATAACTCCGTGGTTGCTTAGGGTCAGAGTAAACAGTGTTCGAAAAAACCAACAGCAGCAAAGGTGAATCAGCAGCGAGCAGGATGGGGAAGGTGCACATACAAGTTTTTGAACACAAAGCTTTTAGTTGGTGGTAATTTTGGGTGATTGAATACTTTGGTTAAACATTTCACAGCTGTGTCTACAGTGGTAAATCTTCGCAATAACTGCACATGAAATATGAGATCTATAAAAAGCATCAGTGCCAATAATTGCAAAATTATCATCCTGTGTTAACATTTAAAACAGGTTTACCTGAACCTAAGCACGCAGTTTCACATATTACAAGTTCAAAGCATAGAACACCAGCCAGAGACTTTGGGCCTGATTTACTGAAGGTAAAAACGTGCAAACGTATCACCCACAAAAAAATGTGCAAACTGATCTACTAAGGGTGCACACTGAGAATTGCATCTTTTAACAAGCTAGACACTGTCGATTTAGCACCTTTGCCTTAATGAATATGCAACATGAGGCATTTTTAACCAAGTGTGCAAAATACAGGGAGGAGAAAATGCAAATACATTCATTTAGCTCAAGCGTTGTGATTTATTAAGCCTGAAAGCGTTGTCAGTAACTGCAGTTTGCGTCTGTATTTAAAATATTTGAACGGGACGTGTTGATCCCTCTGGTGTTGTGCACAGACAGCTGCTGTTATTGGGGAGGTGAGGAGTCAGGCAAAATGAAAGAATGCATAGAAAATGCTTCTTTACCACAACATTTTTGGTATGACAGAAGAAAAATTAATGCATATCGCCGATCCAGTTACGCATTTTTGGAGCTCTTGGATGAGCTCAGAACTGATTTGCCGCCTCGTATGAGACTCCAGGCTGCACTCTGAAGTCTCATATGAGGTCATTTATGCTTTGTAAAATCATTCCTTGCGAAATGAATAAAAAAACATGATTTAGGAAAAACAAAATTTGGTAAAATACAATTTATTTTATAATATGTATTTTTGTTATCTGAATTCATTGTAATGTAACTTTCATTTATTATTTCATTTTGAGAATGGCTCTTATCTGTTTGAAGCCAGAGGAAACACAACATTCACAGCCACTGTAGCCTGAAGAAAATTAAATCCACATTTGTCTTCGTTTCTTTTTTTGCAGTCGGCGCGTCTCTCCTCCAGTGTGCTAATCTCTTCCCTTTTCAATTCATTTTGTGTTTGCTTGGCTCATTCTCTGAACTCTCCGTGGCAGAAACCATGAAACACGCAAAACCCTCATTTAAATCCCGTCCCCTCCACCATGTTTGCACCTGTTGTCTGACACACAATCAGGCCACGTTCAGCCGAGAGCAGCCGTACTAAAAACAGAAAAATCTTTCCTTTGCGTCTCTAAAAAAATCCACAACCAAAAGTGCTGTAGTATGCATGTCAGGCCAGTAGTTGGCGGTGTAACTTTGTAATAACATACCATCAGAACTGCCTACTTCCTCCTTGCTGCTAAGCCACAAGCAGCCACAAATTAAAGAAATTCAGCTGTAGTTTGACTTCTGAAATGATTCTATGAACGCTTAAATTTGCCTCAACAGACAGTCGTCATATTCGACCTGCTTTCGGTGAACTGCAGCGTTTAATCAGAGTTTGATAGTGGCTAGAGCAAAATGCATGGACTTGCACAAGCATCAGCATAAGTGTAGTCACCGCTGTCACAGGCTTTGTGGTTTGTTAGTTTACACAGCTGGAACGAAGGCTGCAGTTTCAAAAGATTTCACTCTGGAACCTGGTTTCACAAGTTTGCGGGTTCAAGGGCGCCAGCACACCGTTGTCATGTAAAAGATGTCAGGGAAATTTCATCTGGTAAAATTGAGAGTTACTACGTCTTAGAAGGAAACAAACACAGATCAGATCAGAATCAGATCCTTTAATGATGCAGCATGGAGAGAAGACCTCTAAGTGTTCTCTGTTGACTGTCAGGTTTTCTGCGTGTTATATACTGTTGCTGTACAACTCATCCGATCATCTCATCTTATCTGGTTTACCTCACTCCTGCAAGAATTACCCTCAGAAACACAGAAAACAAGACAAGACATTTCAAAGTTCAGAAAAACAAGATGTTTCAACACTTTACACGTCAGATTTTAAAGTTCATTCTCCTGCAAGGCCTCTCATAACATGTAGTTAATTCAGATCCTATTTAAAAAACTCTATTCAGTTCCTACAAAGAAAGGCCAAACCGCAACAAAATTTTACAGTTTGATGCAAAAACTTGCACAGTGTAAACGGTCTCTTACTCTTAGTAGATCATTAAGGAAACGTACACCAGCAAAACATGCAATAGGTTAGAGTGCGCTCACAATTTAGTGCTCTGTATTTGGGATCTTAGTAAATCAGGCCCTAAATGTAATGATGGTGGACAGATCATGATATCCATGGTGACACAGCCAAAAAGTGAAGTTGTTAAATCAAAGTTAAACATCACTGACTAAAAAAGCACAGCATCACCTGCACAAAACAACAACAACAGCAAAGCAAGTTGAAAGTCCCTCCACTGCTGCGCCCCCCACAGCATGTCTCCCCACAGAAACAAGGATGCTTCCTTCACTGCTTCCCTTGCCCTCCCACTCTCTTAATCATCCTCTCCATTCCCTTTTAGGACGCTCTCCTGCAGTTCCTGTCCTCATCTTTGCCTCCGCTTTCCACTCACACTCCCCCTCCTCCATCTCTCCCCTTTGTCTCCTTGCTCCTACCATTTGCTCCACGGCTGAGCTACTGTACACTTTGGCATAAGGGGTGAAGACTTTACACACGTTTTATGAAATTTACTGTACCTTTGACGCATGACGCTGTTTCAAAGCAGGTATGTCATCGAGTCATTGTACCGAGAGGAGTTTTGGCTTGGTCAGAGTACAATGGCGTCATATTCATGTGTGTTTTAAACACGACAATTTGGCTTCTGGCTCCCTTCATCCTCCAAATAAATGCTGAATGAGACACTGAGTAGGAATCGCATGCAGTCGCAGTACTTTGTGAGAATGTCTTTTCTTTTCTTTAATGGTGTGCGTGTATGGGACAATACACACAAATCCTGGTTTCTTGAGACTCCACTCATGATAGATGTTCTGAGTGTGTGACTCTGTGCTCTTACATGTCAAGAAAACCTGGAACCAGCATTTTTCTTTTCCTCTGCAGATGTGCATGCAGAAGAGCTTTGTTAAAAACCCCTCTAGATGATTTCAGATCTAATGAGGGCAATTTGTGCCGTAGGCCTGGTCTAATTGATCATTATGGTGTGATAAGATAAGAATCGGTGTAAATGGATGCAGCAATCGAGTTTCTTTTTCCAACCGTGAAGGTAATTCTTCATGGAGCTGGTAGTACAGCAGGAGACAGCCAGGAGGGACGCAGGGTTCACACATCCAGAGACTCAGCAGGGACTTAAACTCACAGAAGTTAGATGAAAATTATTGTTTTGATATTTCATGGAGATAATTAAGTGCAGTTCTAATGGAATAAATCCTAAAATGTCTGAATGCAAAGGTACTGAGGTTAGCTCATATCAAGAATGTATTTATTTGACATGAAGAAATGTCATGTTTCAAGTGATTTACTTACTGTAACTGCTCTGTATAAATTCTAATTTTTACCCAAAGTTTTTTTGTTTTTTTACCTTTGCCTTTCTACGCATAGCGTATCAGCACATTTGACCATCAATAGATTATATATGCTAGCTTTGGCAATATTACCCGTAAAAACCTGAAATATATGCCAGTGGTATAAAAAGTAAAAAATTTAATTATCCCTTTGATAAATCACGAGTCTAAAAGCTGTGAACTAAAAGCATTACAAAACTCAACAAAAAAGAGAGTATTTTATTTCCAGAATATGTAAATTACAGTTGACACATTTTGGGGCCTGGCACTGCCCCAACTTAACCTAACTTACTCAACCGGACATTTTATTCATTTTTTCAACTGAAACGGCAAATGGACTGCATACGTGTCACCTTTCTGGTTTTTCATCGACTTACAGCGCTCAGCAAAACACGAGTCAGCATTCACCTGTTCAGACACACATTCATACATAAACAGCCGTTAGAAGCAATTTGGGCTTCAGTATCTTGCAGATCGAACCAATGACCTGCTGATAAATAGATAATCTACTCCGCCTCCTGAGTGAAAGCCACTCCTGGACTGAAAAACAAAACAAAAATGTAATGACAACAATAATAACATATAGATGACATTATGTATAACATTTATTGAATCATTTATCATAAGTATAATAATGTTTTTGTTCGGTATAAAATAATATGATGAAGGATTGCAGAAATGCAACTTTTACGCTTTTTGCCAACGCCGAGTAATGTAACAGCATGAACTGACGTGCATCAACATGCAAGCAGCCGCTGAACTTTCCCAATCCAGGTGTCATGTGACTGCAGCGAGTTGCACAAAACAGGCCACAGCCTGGAGAAGCAGCTGTTCATGGGCATCAAGATGCACTGGATTTAAAACACAAGACAAAATGAGAGCTTGATTGAAAAAAACAAATGTGACACAAAAATTGTTTTTCTTGATTATTTTTACAATGATTGAAAGGCAGAAATATGAATTAAAAGTTATTTTGATTAATTGTCCAGCTACACCTTTCAGATAAAGTTTTGGTTGGCTAGCTGCCCTCGTGATCGGTATGGTTGCATTTCTGCAGTGAATCGCCATATTTTTAAAAAATTACACCTTTTTAGTTTTGCTGTGTTGTATTTACTGTAAACAAGTCGTCGGATGGTTTGTCACCTGTCCAGTCAAACATGATATTGTGTCGCCATGATGTGCAGGAGTGTTTAATTTAAACAAGTGGCCAGGGTTGTGACCAAATTTGTCATTTGATCCATGCTGAAAACCGTTTGGTCTAATAAAGGACAAAAAAAAATGTTAAATCAGTTGACAGAACATTTTCCGACTAATGATTTGGAGAAATCAATATAATTAGGATGCAAGCAAATAAGCATACTGAACACTTGTAGTTCTGTTAGACATTGTGCAGCATGGCCGTTAATACAGAGTGTTGAAATCAGCTTATCTAATCACAAACTTCGAGGACAGGTATGGCGAAATTCCATCCAGTTGTCATGGAGACAAGAGACGGATATGGGAGGGGGAGTGATGTGTGTATACTGAATGTGTGTTAGTGGTTTCTGAGCAGAAATAGCCATCTTGCTGTCTTTCCTTCTCTGTCTGTCTCTCATATGGATGTATTTTTTCCTGTTTCTACCGAACCCCCTCTCTCTTGTTTGTGTCTGTCTTTGTGGATGTCTCTCTTTGTCAATGTTTGTCTCTGTGTGTGTTTGTCTTTCTATGTGTTTTCTCCTCTTTTGCCTTCCCTCTATCCTTCCTCCTCCTCTTCTTCTGTCTCGATCTTTCTCTCTGTCGCTGTCACTGACTCTTGCTGTCTCCGCCATCGGTGAAACTCCACAGGAGCACCACCCGGTAAAGTTCTTCCTCTCCTCCTCCACTCTGTCCCCTGTTCTACACCGGATCAAATTGGCTTCTCTCTCTTTCTTTCTTTGTTCTTCTGATTGCTCGTGCTCATTCTCGCCGTATCATCTTTGTTGAATATTCATCTGCCATAGAAAACCATCTAAACACCACAGTGGTTTCAGTAACTCAATTTAAAGTGTTTGATTTTAAGCTAAAAGGAAGTAGCAGTAGTAACATGATTCCACTTTGTTATATTTAAAATTTCCATAAAACATTTTTTGTTTGTCAGTTTCTCTTAAAGTAAAAACAAAATCATGGAACACAAACATTGAATCTCGGTTAACAGTTGGCCTTGTAGGCTCAGGTGGCTGTAAAACCATTTTTATTTTGTCCTCTGCACATTTTGGGCCTGAGGTCTGTCTGATAGTTCAGTATTTTTGAAGTGTGGTTGAATGAGGTTCTGATGCACAGTCAGTCTCCGACCTTCTGCAGATGGAGATCAGCGGTGCCACTTTAAGGATTCAGCATTGTAGTGTTGCAGACGGGGTCAGCAGAAAAATGCTTTTTAGCCACTTATATAAATGCTTACCTAAAAAAACAATATCCACTCAATTCTACACAAAATTTTGGATTTTTTCACCTCTTTAGTTTGCCGCCAGACTGCCCTTTATTTTGGCACTACATTTTTTCAACCAAAGTTCCTCCATATATTACTCCGCCCACTCACGCCAACTTCTGCCCTTCGGCCGCAAACTTTTATCTCTTTGCTTGACCGCTGGCGTCCGTTGTACTAATGAATCCAAGCTTTTGACAGCTAATGCACTCAGTGAGGGACGAAAGTATTAAAGCCTTTTACAGCCACCTTTAAGTCCTGCTAGTGTTGAAAATCAAAGCTTTTAGGTGGAACATCCCATTTCACTCAAACAAGGTTGACAGAATAAAACAGTGCGCTATACATACAATACTAACACATGAATACTGAGACTCAGAGAGCAGTTACTCCAATCATTATGCTGTGTGTGTGTGTGTGTGTGTGTGTGTGTGTGTGTGTGTGTGTGTGTGTGTGTGTGTGTGTGTGTGTGTGTGTG
>JAPQLA010000019.1:12162593-12176455 GCA_029822935.1 Naso vlamingii
TTTGGGACATATTTCTCCCAAGGGACACTAATAAAGAAACCTTGACCTCCATGTGGACTGGCTGTAGGGGGCGTGGCCAAAAAGACACACAACTTCTAAATGGATTCACAGACTTGCAGAACATTTAATGGTCACGTGGGAGTGGCCTGCTGGTCGTAGCTACTGCAAATTTTTGCTTATTTTTACAATGGATTAAGAAAAACAATATCTGATGTGATGTGTGACTGAGGGACACCCCGGTAGCTCAGTTGGTAAAGCGGGCACAGCATGTACAAAGATTGCATCATCACTGTGGTGGCAGTGGGTTTGATTCCACCTCCGGACATTTGCTGCGTGTCATTCCAATTCTCTCTCTTCCCCATTTCCTGTCCAAATCTTCAGCTGCTCTTTCAATAAAGGCTGAAAAAAAGAACCAAAGATAACTTAAAAAAACTTGTTAGTAGTGATGAACTAGCAGAGAATGATCACTCTGTAGTGTCCCTCTATAACCCCCCCCAACCCTCTGAGAACGCTGTCATAAACCCACTGTATGCTTCGTGCTCTGCACCAAATGCAAAGCAGGCGGCTCAGTGATGAGCTGCAGAGCATAGTTAAGCATTTAGCCCCTAAAGAGCCAGATATTTCCCTCAGAACTTTGTGGAGCCCAAAACAAAGGAAAACAAAAAAGAAAATGAATATAGGACTTAAATTTGTTTGGTCATCAAAGCCATGATTCCACAAAATATGACATACTGCTTTGTCATGGCCTACGGATAAGTTGTTTTTTTACACTATTGTTTTTTAAATTTGTTTTATATCAGGAAACAAATTTATGTCAACATTGCAAAGTAAAGTTAGAGAGATATGAGAAAGATTTTTTCAAAAGTATCATCCTGACCCATTTTACAGGTATGATGTGTAATATTTCTGCAGTAAAATATTTACTGTATCTGGACTTTATCTCTCGAGTTGTGCACTTACAGCAATGTTCAAGTTGAGAGAAATGCGTAACTTTATTCAAGACATCACCTGTCAGTGTGTTCATCCTCGATTTACCCTCTCCAGTTGTTACGACTTCTGAGAAAACATCAGATAAGACGTCAGAGAGTGAGCAGAAGAGTCTGCAAAAATAGCTAAACATATCATGAATAAAACTTAATTCATGACTTCGTCTGTGAACATTCTGAGTTAAAGAAGAAAGACAACAACTCCCATGATTCCATGCCATTCCACGAGGTCATCAATGACTGATTACAATGATTGCAAAACAAACTTAGTCCTAAAAGAGATCCAAACTCAAATGACATCTCTCTTTGAGATAAAAGCCCTTCCCATAAACGTAACTTTCTGTCTGTACGGAGAAACAGATCCACTGTTCAGTAGAACTCTGCACTTTGCTCACATTTTGCTTTTACTGTACTTCCAGTTTGATGGTGCATCAAAAACGTATGATGACGTCCTGAAGAACCTCAACATCGTGTTCACTACCTTCTTTTTCATGGAATCAATCCTCAAGATCATCGCTTTTGGCCCTCTGGTAAGATCGACGACCACAACCATAAAAAGATCCACAGACACCTGAACATATACTGTGCACAAACGCACAAATTCCTCATTTAGGTTGAGTCAGTCTACATGCTTCAGTGTGCCATTCTATTATTCATTTATTAAGTGGGTTATTTCAGTAGACCGATCTAGAGCATGTTCTCCCTGTTAGTGAAAAATCCAAAGAGCACCGTGTTGCACAGCAGTCACGCCTCTTTGGCCTTGGCGTGTCCCTGATGTAATTTTTTTTCCCATGATGACAAAGGCATGACTTGCCCTACTTTACCTATTATTGACCTACCTTGCTAATCTTACCCTAACCCTAACCAATCTCACTCCTCATGCCTAAACCTAACCCACCCAACCAATGCATGTAGGGTGGGTCACGATTCTCCACCCTGGAGAAAAATGCCCTGTGGCTGCAGTTCAAGGGGGGAGCCATTGGCAAGTGTCACTCAGCATGTAGAGCAGGTTGTCTACTTACCAGAAGGTCAGTCGTTTGATTCCCAGCTCCTCAGTCTGCATGTTAAAGTGTCCTTGGACAGGATACTAAACCCAAAATTGTTCACAAAGGCTGTACTATCAGCAGGTGAATTAATGTGGGGCGGCACGGTGGTTCAGTGGTTAGCACTGTTGTCTCATAGCAAGAAGGTCCGGGTTTCGATTCCCAGCTGGGGCAGGGCCTTTCTGTGTGCAGTTTGCATGTTCTCCCCGTGTTGGCGCAGGTTTCCTCCAGGTGCTCCGATTTCCCCCACCATATGTCAGGTCTGTCTCCGGTCAGAACTCTGAACCGAGGTTCTAACTAAGATCTGGAGCTAGTCCCTGGGTGCTGTGCTGTGGCTGCCCACTGCTCCTCAGGGACGGGTTAAGGGCAGAGATCAAATTTTACTCTATGCTGTATATGTGACAATAAAGTGCCTTTACCTTTACCTGCATATGAGTTCCTACTGAACAGGTTGGCTCTTTGTAGAGAAGCCACCTTGACGTTAGTGTGTGAATGTTTGTGTGAATGCTGACTTGCGTTGTAAAGCACTTTAAATAGTCACAAGACTAGAAAGGTGCTATATAAATAAATGGTAAATGGACTGTATTAATGTATAGTCTTTGACTACTAAAAGTGCTTTTACAACACAAGGCAGCATTCACCCATACACACACACACACATTCACACACTAACGTCAAGGTGGCTTCTCTACAAAGAGCCAACCTGCTCCTCAGGAATTCAAACACACACATTTACACACACATAGAACAGCCATGGAGAGCATTTTGAGGTTCAGTACCTTACCCAAGGACACTTCGACATGTAGACCAGAGGAACCAGGGATCAGACGACCACTGTTCACAGTCTGTGTGTTAGTGGGGTAACGTCTCTCAATTTTCTCTCTTTTCCAACAGAATTATTTCAGAGATGCCTGGAACATTTTTGATTTTGTCTCTGTCCTTGGAAGCATCACTGACATATTAGTGACAGAACTCGGGGTAAGTGCTGTGGACTGTTGTTACGTCTGTTGGTTGCAGCTGAAAACTAGTTGATGATTTGTTACATGGTGCTGCTTTTGTCGACTCAATCAAAAAATCATGGTCAAAAGCAGATAGAGCTTGTTTTTATCTTAGTGTACTTTGTTTTTACAGCCCCAACTCCTTAAAAGTTGGGACACTATTAAATGGATTCATTACCTGGAATCCAGTCATTTGCAAATGATAGATAGTAGTTAGGCTTGTTTTTCCTTTAAGTCTGTTGGTTGAGACCTGGAAAGCAGCGTCCATCACACCATGTAGACGCACAGGCTGTTCTGAAAAAAAAAAAAAGCACTTTGCACTGGAAACAGTCGAGTCCAGCCTTATTTTCCACGTGCGTTTGTGTCTGTGTGACTTGACTTTCATCATCAGAAAATCCTCCTAACAGGCACAATAGCTTCCTGAAGCCTGTGCTGGCTTTCTGACAACAAGACTGTCAGCAGCTACCATTCCTCCCCACGAAATAGTCCTGCACACACCACAAAGTGTTGTCTCTACACAGTGACCTTTAGAGGGGCTGCTCAGTTAATCGCCTTTAAACAGAGTCAGGCCAAGTGTTCCTCCTGTTGTTGCTACTCATTATGCTGAGCTTTACGAACTTGCCACTGTGGTGTCATTTTTCCCGTACAGACATGATGGTGGTGGTAACAGTCTTCTCAATGAACTCTCGGCAAGAATGCAAATAAGCAAGTCTGAACTTTTAATGAACACATCTGTTGTACATTTTCCTTTTCATGGCATTAAATCGTAAAACTAGCTGTCAAACTGTAGTACAAGCAGATACACTTCTGATGCTGAAGAGATTAAAGGAAAAATCCACCCCTTTTATGTGGATGTCCAATCAGTGTCGATGGTAACTGTAGTCAATTGAAGCAATAAATTCCTCAGTTTGAGCTAAATTGAGAGAGAAAGCTGAGTTTTCTGAGTTTGTCCTGCTCACACAGCCATTCTTGCAGTGCCTACATTTACCAGGATGCATTGCATCACTAAAAAACAGTACTTGTCCTGTCTCCAAGGTTGTTGTCTATCACATTGGAAAATTTCTTTTATTTCCTATTTTCAATAATGTGGGGTTTTTGGTCAGCCAGAGTCAGAAAATCCTCTTTGGAGTGCGAGGGGTAAACACTTTGTTGTTCTTCCCTTAACCAGCGATGTCACTGGTTCTAGGAAGAACGAGGGATTTTGAAGCTGCATCCCAGAGACGTAGAATATAAAAAAATATTGTCGGGTTTCACACTTTATCCCTAATCCAGATAGATAGAGATAAAGATGAAAAACAGCAGAGTTGCCCTTTAAGTAAGATTCTAACATAAGATGATTTATAAATACAGAAAGGTCAGTGTGTGTTTTTGTATATGCGGTTATATTTTACCTCATGTTCTCGAAGTTCTTTTTTGGAGCCAAATCTGTCAGACAGCTTGAATGGCCATGCAGTCCTGGATTTTTCTGCAGAGTTCCTTCAACCTCAGACATCGAATAAGGCCCATTGCAGTTAAATACAACTGTAGAACTGACATGTGGACTCTGATGTTTGGGGTTAAATGGCAGTTTGTACCAAATATGGGTTGTGCCTTTGATGTGCTGTTGTGTGTGAAAACACGTGTGTTATCTCACTGTTAACTGTGATTTTGTTTGTATGTCAGTCAGCATGTCTGTGTTTTATTCTTCACATATGAGCTTAATATGACCATGAATATCAGACTGAATACTTGTGGAAGTCACTCAGAATTTCAGCCTCTCTTTGTTGTCCAGCTGTGTTTGACCCCGTACACCAATCAGCTATTCAGATTTTCACTGATGAAATTCAAAGTTCTCCCCTCATTCACATTGACTGTATTAGCAGTAGGTGTTGCAATTGCTGCAAAACTCACTGTGTTTTCAGACGATTTGAGACAACCCCACTTTACATCTGAGCTGTCTGAACAGTTTGTTGTCAAAAGTGAGCTGATCAGTTCAGACACCTGATTGATTCTCTGTCAGCATGCAGCAGCTTAGCCACAGTTTGATCACATCTGATCTTTGGACAAGCTAACACATGAACTGACATCTAGTTTAAGTGTGTCTGACATTCACAGGTTGCTCAGCCGAACTAATAGAAGTAACATCAAAGAGGGGCTGAACACGCTGTATCTCCAGTTGCTCCCTAAAGGTGTGTTCAGACTGAAAGAGACGAACGCGGTGTAATCATAAGAAGTGCCAGTGCCGTGTTGCTTGATCATAATTCGATCATATTTTGGACCATAACTTCAGTCGTGAGTTTTTTGTTGTTGTTTTTTTTTTTGGTGTGATGTACACAGTCTGCTTATACTAGCTCGTTCAGAGGCGGAGGGACTGGTCACTTTCTGTCATTAATTCTGGCTGATTTAATCATCACTTCTACACTATATCAGTTGTGGACGGCCTACACAGGTTGGAAAACTTAACAACATCGAGTCTGGATAATAAAATCCTCCTAGAACCTGTTAAGTTATGTTGCAAAGCTCCGTGTCAGCCACAGTTAGCGTTAGCTAGTAGCCAGAGGAAGGGAAGCTTGCCATTTTCTGTCATTAACCACGGCCAGTTTACTCATCCTTTCTGCACAGCATCAGTTGTGGAAGTCCCAGAAATGTTGGAGAACTTATTGATCGTGTAACGTTTATCACATTGATCGCTTTCTGTCTGAACACACCTTAACTCTTGTTGTTGACCTAAAATTGTGTTTCACTGCCTTTTTAATGACGCCCATAATGATTCCGTCTTCCTCTTCTATCTCTTTACATGCTTTCTTTAAACCTCTCTACTTTGTTGGCGCCCTATGCCCCTCCCACTCCCTCCTCCTATGATACAAATCCATCCAATCAAAATGCACTATGAAATCCTCCATCGTGTACTCCATCCGTGCTGCGCCATGACATGTGGTGGTGGTGCTGTGATGATGATGATGGTGATGATAATGATAACCATGGTGATGGTGTGCGTTTCGCCCCATGCCCAATAATACACATGACCAACACCCCCCCCCTAAAAAAATGTCTCTCACCGACTCACAATGTACTACAACTGCCCCCCACCAAAAAAACTCCCTCCCCTTTCATCTTTCTACATCTTCGCACATGTAGAATCTGGTTGGTTTGTAATTTATCTCTCAAAGCTTCCTGCTGCATCCTCATTGGTCATGCGTAGCCCTGATCCATTCCTTTCTCCCACTCACCTGCCCCCACCCCCAACCCCCAACCCCCACCGCCCTGCCCATGACCAGCCCAGACCCCTAACCCCAGTGCATGCGCTTCCTGAATGATAACTTCTTAAACTCTTTGTACATGATGATTTAGAAAAGTTCATTTTTACTGTATTATATTTTTACATAACAGTACTACAAAAAGTTGGAAAACATGTAAACTTTTGCACATGTATGTACAGTATAATGTTAAATGCACTCTTAGTTTGATTTATTGATTTTACAGTCAGGTAAATATGTAATAACAGGTTTAGCACATTTGATCTACTCACCTTACCTTGTACCATAAACTGAGAAAAATCAAATCTCACACTCCTTGTACACCTGCATCAGTAAATGTGAATCAGTTTACGTTGTGCTCGGCCCCACTGGCCCTCGCTGGTCTGCATGTAGGCCAGTTCTTTTCTGAGAAAGTATGCTGCCATGCCAAACCATGCCTGCACTAAGGCTGCTTGGGGTGTCCCTTTTTTGTCCTCTCTCTCCTCTCCCTCTTCATCCTTCTCTTCCTGCCTTGTCTGTCAACCACACAATGCCAGGGCCGCACAACGGCCAGGGAGCTTGGCCGTTGTGCTTGACATTTTTCTCTCTGTACCACTGTAAACAACCACCAACAACAATTGGCTTTATTGTTTAAGAGTATTTTCACACTTGGTCCTAGATGCCTGTGTCTTTTTTTTTTTTTTTTTTCCTAGTCATCTAGTAGGTGGAATCAAGTTTTAACCCAGACCGTAGATTTTGGAACAGCCAACAACTGAGCATCTAGCATGGAAAGCCGTGCAAAAAACTTGAAACTAGAAAGGCACTCAGTGCATACTTTCGCCAAGGCACATGCACCTGCACAGGTGCACACACACACACCCACCCACACCCATTATTATTATTATTATTATTATTATTATTATTATTATTATTATTATTATTATTATTATTATTATTTATTTTGAATTTCACCACAAAGATTCTAATTGCACTTAACAAAGGATGATGTGAATGTGTCATGTAACCAGTGGGGCTGGCTGTGAGCTCCAGTGAACAGCACTAGAGAATGCCTGAAGCGAACGCTGTTCTGTGGCAGACCTGAGATCAGTTTTCTGAGCTGAAGTCCATAGAAACACTTCAGCAAACAGACTGGAGGAAGAACTTCAACCCCAGTGTGAAAACACACCAAGTTGATCCAAGTCAGATATGCTTTGGTGTTGCCACCCATGTGTTACAGAGAAGGGTGTGTGTGTGTGTGTGTGTGTGTGTGTGTGTGTAGGTGTGTGTGTGGTTGACAGGCACAGTGCACTGTGCTTCATCTTGTGTGGCCTGCTTGCCCCCCCCAGAGATCAGTGCATTTGGTTCTCTTAAAAAAAGCGTTTTGCTGTACCAGATTGGATGATGACCTTTAGACACTTTGAATTATAATTTTCCTTATTTCTTCTTTTTTATCTTTCGTTATTTTCTTTGTCTTTTGACATTTTCTTTGTCGTTTGACCTTGTCTGTCTCTCATTTATACTCATATCTACAAAGAGCCTTTATGTTTGCAGATTATGTTTTGTTGGGTTTGAATTCCCCTTTCTCTCTCCTTCCTCTGCTGTTGTTTTTCATTTTTGTGTTTGGTAGAGGAATGTTGTGCAGATGTTTTTGTGCAAAGCTGAAGCTGACTGTGTTCTTCATCTGTGCTGTAGAATAACTTCATCAACTTGAGCTTCCTGAGACTTTTTAGAGCAGCTCGACTCATCAAGCTGCTGAGACAGGGAGAGACCATCCGTATCTTGTTGTGGACCTTTGTCCAGTCCTTCAAGGTATTTAGTCATTAACAGCAACACACATAATGTACGTAAAGGCCGATTGCTGCTCTGACAAATATTCTCTTTCTCTTTATCATCCCTGTAGGCTCTGCCGTATGTGTGCCTGCTCATTGCCATGCTCTTCTTCATCTATGCCATCATTGGCATGCAGGTGAGTGCTGCCTAGCTGCTCATTTGAATTTGAATTTTGTACGTTTTTGGATTTTTGCATAGTGTTGAGGTTAATTTGTACTGTTGGGAGGGTCTCTCATTTTTTCCTGTAAATGTGTGAGCAGCATATATATAATCTAGCAATGGAAGGAATATTTATGTTTACCTCAGTAAAAATACCAATGCCAAGATAGCCATGTCTCCACAAATGTATTTGATGTGCATTTTGAAATATCACATTAGAAATGGTAAATTGAAACAGAAACATTTAAAAAAAGAGCTCTCAATTTCGCAAAAAAGTATTTAACCTTGCTTGAGGTGATTTTTGCCTTTTTCGAAAATCAGTTAATGTGCAAACTGGGAGATGGAAACAGCTATTTCAGATAAATTGTGAAGTAGTGAATATTTATCTGCTGGTTCCGCTCCCCAAAAGAGTAGGCTTACATTCCTGGATATTCACCAAATGCGTGAAAACATGGCTGATGACAACAACAACAACAACAATATGTACATGTGAAGCAAGGAGACTGAAGTATTCCTAGATCTCATCCGAAGAACATAACAACAATTTCAGATGGAAAACAGCAACAGAACGCCTCCATGTTTCGTTTCAGCTCTGCAACCTCTTCCTCTACTGTTTATCACAGCCACGTGTAACGTTGCCTATACCACCACCTTCTGACCAAACTACACTTCGCAGCCTAGTTTTTGTTCTAGATCAGTTGTTGGAAGCAACTTATTAGTATTGTAATTTGTATTATTATTGTATACATAATTTGTATCTTCCTTTTTGCAAGATGTTAAAAGTTTGCTTAAAATTTGCATCAAAATTAATGGAAACACAATTACTGTCATATGACTCTATTAAACATCAGAGTCCTGTATCCAAAAATTACAATTAAAGAACTAAAGTAAAAGAATATTATTTATATGTATCACCAAAATGTGAACAAAGAATCACTGTCAACAAAAGTCAGCAGTGTTTCGTTTTCCCCTGTTTCTGTGTGCAGTTGTTTGGGAATCTGGCACTAGATCCGGAGAGAGAGGGGGCCATTAACGAGCACAACAACTTCAGAACCTTCATCATGGCCCTGATGCTGCTTTTCAGGTCAGTCTTTATCTTCTCTTTCATACTTGCTTCTTGAAAATGTTTACATGGGCCTTGGCTAACCCACAAGAGTAATAGTTTTTCTCTCCTTATTCAATGTTACAAAATGTACAAAGTGGAGCACAACCCAATTTTGGTGAGGTGCAGACTAGCAGGACATCAAACTTCTAAAAAGAAAGAAAGTCGCACACTCAAAAATTCTCCTCATAATGCTTTTCTCCTCTCCTTATTGCCATGACAACATGTCACTTCCCCATTTGGTGTCAACTGAGTTAAACTCTATTTCATTTGTGTGCTTACTCTTTCATTTTGTGTTTCCCCTCACGCAGGAGTGCCACAGGTGAGGCATGGCATGACATCATGTTGGCTTGCCTGGGTGGTAAGGAGTGCGACAAGGACTCAGGGAACACAGGACCTGAATGTGGCAGCACTTTCGCCTACACCTACTTTGTCTCCTTCATCTTCCTCTGCTCTTTCCTGGTGAGAAAACAAGCGCTTACTCACAACAGCTGCCACGAGCAGTCTACGACAAATGGTTAATGAGTTATGGAAGGGGCGGAGCTAAAGTTCAGGGCAAGCCATGACCGATGAGTGTGTGTTGGTGTGTTTGTGTTTGCGTGTGCGTATGTGTGTGTGTGTGTGTTTCTACAAAGTTTGGCCCTGTTAGACGAATCCATTTAAAAGTCACCCGCTATGTTGTTGGAGGCCACTCCCACTGCCACGCCCCCTTGTAGCAAATTGCCATAATCATAAAGACACACCTTCACACACACATGCACGACCTCCATGCCAAATTTCAGCCTCCTGGAGTGAAGACTGTGGTTACCAAATAGTGGGGAATTTTTGTGGACCGACCGAACGACAGAGTGATCTGTAGAGCTGCTGGTTAAACCTGAGCACTCACTGGCAAAAGCTGAAACATTTTCTTCTTTTGTTTAATGTACTTTATCAACTGCAGCCATGTCCTCTTGTCTTTCTCATCCCTAGGAAAGCAGATGAGAAAACACGGGACACAGCACTGCAGCATGTCAAAAAGTCGGGGCTTGGACCCAGACATAGCATTGTAGAAGGGTGTTAACTCACGATTTAAACACTGGGATGATTCTTTGAGCTGCATCCATGAGCCAACCTCCTGCTAACTCCGCATACGGCACAACACTACCTGCTAAAAGCTAACTACTTCTCCTCCAAGTCATTTCAATAAGGATTTGTTGTCATAGCAATTTTAAAGAAATGCTACACCTCCAGGTAGTGAGTTATTATTGGACCCATTGTAACAGAAACATTTGTGGCATTGTTCGGCAAATTTGACGTGTGCCTGTAGTGAAGAGCCAAACTGTCCTATTAACTTAAAACTGATGATAACAAAGGAAAAAGTTTAACTTTTTAAGGCTTTAAAATGTTTTAAAATATGAAATGTTTGTTATTTCATCTTTTTCAACACACAGAATAATAACTGACAGGATGTGATTTAGAAGATGTGTTGTCATTAATTTTGCAGGCCTTTCTGTTTCAGAAGTGGTCAGTGGGGAATATTGGGTTGCAGGGCATATATTGTAGCACTGCAGCTGGTCACAAGGGAAACTCTCCCTTTCTATAAATACATGGTCACATGTTCTCCGTTTGCCTCTCTTTGCATAACAGTCATATAAAATATCTCAGGGTTATCAGGGTAAAACAAGCAAACACATGACCTGCCATCTGCATCAATGAAACACGTGAGAAAAACAATTCAGGGTCGCAGCTAACATCTGTCTCACATCTGAAATCCAGGACTGCTGATCCTTGTGTTTGATTATTTCAAGTATTTAATAATTAAACTTTGACAAGGAAAAGTTCTGCTCTGAGTTTGTCTGCCTGGACCCTGTTCCAGATGCTCAATCTGTTCGTGGCTGTCATCATGGACAACTTTGAGTACCTGACCAGAGACTCCTCCATCCTGGGGCCGCATCACCTGGACGAGTATGTAAGGATATGGGCCGAGTACGATCCTGCCGCCTGGTGAGTACTCACACGCTCATAAACACGCTGTGTGAGTCATATCAATACCAAGGCACAAATACATACATGAAGAAGAATATAAAGAACCGTACTGTAGAAGGATGACACACAGTGCTGATGCGTAACATAAAACTAAGTCAGCTAACACTACACATGTTTGCACAGTCTGATGCTGAATATAAAGTTACCCTTAACCCGAGACTTTTTCTCCCATCTGAAAACGGAGCAAAGACTGGTGTCATGGCTTCATCCATGAAGTGTAATGATGACACAGGATCTACACTGGGTGATGATCTGCATCATAGATGATGTTACAGTGAAAGTGGGTCAGTTAAAGCTGACTGTCTGAGCAAAACGTAATGCAGCTCTCTCTGTCTTTCCCTTCCAAGCTTTTCTTCCTTCTTTCTCAAAATGCACCGTTTGTACACTGTTGAGATGAATGTCACCCTCTCCTCTTCCTCTTCTCCCCACTGTAATGAGTGTGTGAGGGTGTGCATGCAGGAGAGTGTGATAACTCTTTTTCTCAGTGCAAATAAATGCTCTCTTCAATTCTTCTTATTCTTCTTCTTTTTCTGTATCAACTCTTTTCCTCTTTCTCTTTCTCCACTCTCTTTATTTCTCTCTCTCTGTCTCTCTGTCTGTATTCTGTGTGTTCCCTCACCTAACCTCCCCTCCTTGTATTTTTCTTGCAGCGGGCGCATACATTATAAGGATATGTACAGTTTATTGAGAGTAATCTCCCCTCCCCTGGGCCTTGGCAAGAAATGCCCACATAGGGTGGCCTGCAAGGTTTGGACCAAACCCCTAAAGCACAAACTTAAACGCAACCTGCTCGCCTTTAAGAGATTGGAATGAATGTCGCTCTTTCTCACTTTTGAAACAAATTCTTTCTTACTTCAACTTTTATTTTATTTAGTTTGATTATTTTGGGTTTGCATTATTCAGTTTTTTCAATCTCATTTCATCATTGAATCATATTTTTGGGGAGTTCTGTTGTTGATGCATTCTGACATGACAGTGAGAATGTTTGGGACAATGCAGAAATGCACATACATACACACACACACACACACACACACTCTTGTACACACACACACACACACACACACACCAAAAGCGGTGTGTGAAGCATGAGATGGATGGTGCACTGCACTCGCTATTGTCTTCTGACTGAATGCTGAGATAAAGGCAAGGATGTGTTCACTTTAATTCAGCACTATGTAGACACCAGAGTCCAGACTCCAGCCAGCCTTTGTCTTCTGTTTCTGCTTGCTGTCTAATTTTGCCTGGGCAGAACATGGTCGAGCAATGTGTACAGTTCTTGTTAGAGTTGGGGTTTAGATGACGTAGATAGGGTTACTTCAGTACAGAGTCGTTCACAGAGAGGGCTTGGTCTAAACGCTGTCACCACGTTAAGCTTTCAGCTCAGTCAGTGTTTTTCAGCCTTGTGTTATCATGGCCCAAGATACTGCAGGCTGTGGTTGTAGTCACTTGCACTCACCTGCACAACCAAAGGCATTTTTGGACTGCAGGAACCATTTCATAGATCTAGGAACTTCGTTATAAGAACCTCCCATTTTATTATTTATTTATCTGGACTATAACTACTGTGTTTCTTAGAAGTACGTCTTGAGGAACTTTGTTTTTGTAGAGTAGGTACTTTTGCAGCTCATGAGGAACTATAGTAACATGAGTGTACATTGATTGGCTGAACTCAGAAGCCGGCGCAGGCAACCGCTGTTTTTAAAAACCTGACAGCTGCATTAACAAGATGACACAAAACAGAAACCAGGGCTCATGACGAGACTGTTGCTGTTTTGTTGTTCAGCACAAGATTTATGGTACATTTTCGCCAGATACCAGACAAAAGCGTTGAGCAATAATGCAGAAGTCTTTATCTGTTGTGGCTGTCGTTTTGAGTAAGAATGGGCATTTTCAGAAATTTCCTGATAGATCATTGGGGAAATTGACAATCAATTATCGGTTAATCGTTATTTTTTATACTAAAAATGCCTATGGCAGAAAATAACAAATACAGTGTGTTTTTCCTCAGTTAAATCTTCATCCCAAGAAGAACCTATAGTCCCACAACAATCCTTTTCGACTAGGCAGTTAAAGTTTAACTGTTTAACTTGAAAAAGATATATGTAACGTGAGCACACAATTAAAAGTGAAAACACAATTGAGCCTCTTTTAGAAACAATTCCAAAAAACAATCATATCAAATGATAAGAACTTAATCAAAAAACATTATTTACCGTTGTGCATTGCAGCTCCTCCGTGCTCAGACGGAGGTTTACGTTTGATATCTACGGAGACTCGTAGGCAGCTGAGTGTTTCCGATTTCTCTGTCTCCTAAAGCTAGTGAAATATTGCTCCCTATTGGTAAGATGTCTCATTGTTGCTCATAGTGGACAATAACTTTAGTGCAATATTTTAGTGGACAATAACTTTAGTGCAATATTTTTCATACGGACAATACATTTCAGTGCAACATTTATTTATTTATTTATTTACTTCTCCATCTGTAGTTAAAGTTTAATATT
>JAPQLA010000019.1:12179629-12196827 GCA_029822935.1 Naso vlamingii
GTGTGTGTGTGTGTGTGTGTGTGTATGTGTTGGCGCACGAATGTTTGGATGCATGTGCGCATGTTATGTGTGTGTGTGTGTGTGTGTGTGTGTGTGTGGCCAACCCAGCGGCCGGATCAGTTACACAGACATGTATCAGATGCTAAGACACATGTGTCCGCCGCTAGGCCTCGGGAAGAGGTGTCCCGCCCGGGTCGCCTATAAGGTAGACTCGCCCCCACCTTTCCCCTCCACCCACCTCAACTACCACCCACCTCCTTCTGTCCCACTCCTTTCCCATCAATCCTTTCTTCCCTTCTTGTTCCCCTCCCATCTCCGTCTTTAAACCTCCCGATCGCTGGGGAGGAGAACCTCTACATTCTTTTCACTGCTGAAACCTCCCAGTCCCTTTCTTCTCCTCTCCTCCACCTCTCCTCTTCCTCCTCCCAGCTGTGTTCTCCTCATTGTCTGTTAGTGGTGGTTGTGGTGGTGGTGAGCACTGTCCTCTCTTCTCTTTCTCCAACCGCGGGGATGGAGGGATGGGCTTTTGTCGTGCAGTGAAGTGAAGTGATAGTGGAGTGGTAGTCAGTCCTTTTTCTTTTATTTCCCACTGTCAGGCCGCAGGCGTAAGGGAACGGAGGACGCTTTGCTTGTCCTTCTGCAACCTGCACGGACGCATGCACATACATGAACAAACATACAGTCCAGTTAGAAAAACAGATTAGATAAAGGAACATAGAAAGCAAGAAATTTCCTTTGATAGTTTTAAAAGCAATGTTGCTATATTTGCCGTATTGCATCTTGCAGTATATGTACATACAAAAAATCCTGTACAAAAACAAGTCTCTATCTACAGCCAGATTTGTTAAACTGGTGTCAAGTAGTTTCTCACTTCACTGAAGATTTAAGGCAAAAATATAACACAAATTTATATTTAGACATTTTCATTGTGTTTTATAGGTGTGATTATTTGCATTTTGTTTTAAAATAGCATCAGCACTTAGTATTCATTTGGAATTATATTGCCAAAATGTAGCAAAGTATGCAGTTTACACAAGATATTCATTTTTTAATTTTGTTAAGTGTAGAGGCATCTATAGGGAGATTATTGATGAGACATATATTCACACAGTGCAACTATTTGCTTACGATGCGGGTACAGAAGGACAGGCAAGCGTGTCTGTGTTTAGTCCTCTATGTCTCTTATTCCTGTGGATGGCCTCTAGTGCACACACACACACACACACACACACACACACAACCACACAACTACACACACTGCATAACAAAATGAACAAGAAAAGTTCTGGCCTTTCTAGTTTGTAGTCTTTTTAAGATTCTTCTTTATTTGACACCCAAGGAAAAATTTAGTGTCTTTGGCTTCTCTGTGTGCCTCAGACCAGCAGGGTAAAGATCTGGATGAAGTTATTCCACATCCGCAGTCTCGCTGTCTTGTTGTCCTTTCTTTCTCTCATCTTCAGTGAAGAAATGCTCCGTCTGTCCTCTCTGTCAGTTTCTCTTTCTTACTGACATCCAGATTTGCCAAAATAGTATTGATGAGATGATTTGGTGCTGTAGGTTCTTCTGCGAACAGTTCATAAAATCTTCCCTTGATTTGTGTTTCTAAAGACAAAGACAACTATCCTGTCATCCTCACTTGATAGTATGAAGCTAATCTGCTAAAGCTAACTTTATTCATTCAATATTGTTATTCTACAAGTATTGTAATTTGATATTCTGATTTATTGCAGGGTTTTTTGCACAAGACAATGGGGGAAAAGTTCTAAAAACTGCATGTCATGAGTTATATTTCCAACAATGCAGTACAAGCCAGTCTGTTTTCTAAATTTTTTATCAGCAACAATATGCTTTACTGCATAAAAAAGTAATAAACAAAGGACTTTTTAAAATTGCTGCATGTTGCTGTTCCTGCTCATCAACCTAGTGCCATAAAAAATCAGAAATATGTGCTTCCCTTTTTGGCACACACCGTTGGCAGGTGTTCGAAACCGTTCACGCATTCACTCACTCACGATTCCCTATATAGTGTTTATTATATAGTAAACTATTTAGAAAATGACTGAATGAGGTTTCAGACAGTACACTGAAATTTTCTAAACATCACTGCATCAGTAGATGCACCGGATATTCATGCGACACAAGTGGGCGCGCTCAGTATCATGTAAACAAACCGAGCACTTAGCATTGAAATGTGTGGCTGTGTTGATGTTGCATGCTAATTTTTTCATTGTGAAATCACAAGTAAATTGGTGACATTCCAATGATGTGGAAGTTTGGTTTTGTTAACTATGGCTCCTTTGTCATGATCACAACCTGTAGTGGCTCACAATCAATTTAGGTCACCAACTGACAAGCTAAGGCTAGTATGCTCATGAGCTAACAACTAATTTAGCTATCAGTGGCTAAAGCTGTTAGAATATAATTCCCCTGAATGTTTTGCTACTTTTAGTAAAGCTTTTACTTCTTGGCACAGATGGAGGTGCAGGCAAACTTGCCTTAGGCGTCAAACAAGACATCTTTGGTTAGTTCGCCAATGAACTCCTACTAGCTAATATGCTAGCTATCATAGACCCTACTGGCTTTCTGGTTACTTCATCTTCTCCTTCGGAAATACACAACCATTTGTGGTATATGGGAGAAAAATATAGGGTACGTTGTGTGTTCACTTAAATTCGCTGTGCATTATGAGTATTTTATAGTGCACCATATGGTGAATGAAATTAATCGTTGAGAATTCGAAAACTACTACAAAATGGTGAACACACTATATAGCGCACTATTTCTGTGATAGGGAATGGTTTCGAACACAACTAATGTGTCCACATAGTGGAGTTGTATTTTTAAACCTCTTGTGAACTCTGAGTTGGCATTTCAACTCTTTGAGGTCACTGTAGCTGGCAAAGAAACATGTTGTTTTCTCTGAGGCATGTAATATACAAGCCTGCTGCTCATTATGTTTGGTGATTTTTGTCAGATAAAGCAAACTCTTCAAGGTGCTGAACCTTTATTGAATCTGGGTGTCGTCGCCCCATCACTTCTGTCTCTCTTTTCTTTTTTTCCACTTTGTTTTTTATCTAGAACTTATTTGTTCTTTCTGTTTCCTACCTGTCAACTTTCTCTCTCCGTTGTTCTTCTATCCTCTTACCTCTGCGTCAGCTTGTCTGTTAGCAATCAGCATCCATCTTCATTCCTTCATAGCATCCCTCTGTCCATAGAAGCACGCTGTCTCTACTGTTCTTTCTCATTCCTTTTCTCCAAAATGTCAACCTGAATGACCCAAAGGCCTGCATTATGTACTTCAGTGGTCAGAGTAACCATTGAAAAAATTTTCCACAAAAGTCAATAAAAGAACCAACTGAGATTAGAAGTTGTTTTTTAGAACAGAGAGGGAAAGGTTAGATGTCTTGACTAATTTTGACACTGATGACTCTTAATCTTTAGGCAAAGTTCTTGATCTTTTCTTGACACAAGGCCTCACCCTTACTGGAAAAGCAGTTTGAAAAATGTTTATCGTTATGACACCTTGTTTTTTTTTTTAACTGACCTCTTCTGAGGAATCTTATGTCAGTGTTGTTTTTAGTCCTTGTCTCTATCTCTTGTCTTGTTCTGTAATTTTCAGCTTCTCTCTTCAATATTCTGTCTATCCACACACACACACACACTCACACACACACTTGTTCTACTATGTTAAATCCAGTTGACCCACGTTCTCTTTACTCCTCCTTTATTCTCTCAGTGTGTTCACGATCTTTCTCCTCCTCATTCTCGCCCTTCCCTTTTTATCTGTTACTACATCTCATGACCAAACTCAGAGCCGCTTAGTTTATCTCAACTAACTGCTGTCCCTAACATGTGTTCCCTTTGATAGACCCTCCTCACCTTACCCTACAGTACTACTACCATCAAACCTGACTGGTATCAAAAAAATAAAACAAAGACACCAGTCATCTCTTTTGATATTCTCTATGATTTTTTTCTTCTTTCAGGGAATGCCACAACTCTAATCCTCTCTAACTCTGACAACCCCCTAAGACATTGCACCCGTTTGGCATTGAGAGAGATCTTGACGTTGATTTGAATAATACTGTTATCACTGTCCAGTTTGACTTTGATTAAGGCAACGATTAATGGAAAAATGTTCACAGTATATAGAAAGATATGAAGTGAATCTGTCAATCAGTAGGATCAATCCATATGGATTGAGGATACTCTCTTTGCGCGGATGCACGGCTGCTTGTACTGTGAAAGTGGGTTTTGAGAGAAGTTGGGGGAGGAAAAGTGTGCTGAGTATTTAGAGAGAGTTTACGATTAGATAATGGGAGTGACGTTACGGCATGTCGCATGTTATGTGTTTCCATGTTTGCGGGGGTTCTCTAGGGGAGTGTTTCATGGTGTTGCATGCAATTCTCTCACTCTCTGTCGCATGGCTATGGGGACATAGAGCCTGTCTGTCTGCCTGCCGAGCGCTGTGGATGTTGGCCGATGCCCTCTGCACCGCACACTTGGCTTTGGGCATGCCCGACACTCACACACACTCAGGAACAAATGAGCACCTATACAACCCCACCACCATCGTACTGCCGTGCTTGCCATTGTTAGTGCCCAACGCTCATGTTCGTAGGTAAATCTGATGGATGCCAACTAGTTTGGATAGGAACAGCAAGCAGCACCAGCTGGTCCAGCTTGTCTTGTTCTATCCACAGGTTTCTCCATTGGCTTTACCTTGGTAATAGACATGTAAAGACAGGGAATCTCCTTACAGGTAGGGGGAGCTCTATAGAAGATGCCTTAGTTAAATAAAACAACAGCAGTCTCCTGAAAATTTGAATTGCTCCAGTGATACTGTTATTGTTCTCCAGTAAACCTCTTTTGTCTATGGACTCCAATTAAGCACTCTTAATTGCAGTCTGTGCAAATAATTGTGTGTAAGAGGGTAGGGAGAGATGTTGGGGTTGGTGGGGGTGGGGGGGTTGTGTATGTGTACTGATATATAAATATATCTATATGTGTGTAACAACAGAGATGTGTAAATGCACCAGTGCATTCACACATTTAGGGAACATGGGCACAGGTTGGGTCGGAGGCCATTTTGGCTCCGAATGTTCTTCCTTGTGGTTCTCGGCTCTCACAGTTGCTTAGCAGCAGATGGCCCTCATTGGATAGCTGTGCTGTCTTGTAGAGTATCATTGGAAAAACAGGAGACGCAGGGACTCATCTATTGAAGTTAATGCCCTTGAGCTTACAAGTGCACACACTAACAAAATGTGCAGCAGACTTACCAAACAGTCACTTAAAAGAGAAATTTACTGATTCGACTTGTGAGGCTACATTGATCAGATCTGTGTCTGAAAGAGTTATAGTGACATTTAGTCAACCTTGCCTTCACATGAATCTGTCTTAGGGAACAAGATGTAAAAGCTGTAGAGTCCAAACCCACTCCAACTGGCTGTTGTCTATGGAGCTCTCTCAACCCCAGCCTCAACCCCTCACCCACTCCCCTTCCCAGAAGTTCAGGCACACCACACTCAAGTAAAGATACATACCTCTCTCATCCTCTCATCCTGATTGGCTCTCCACAGAGGCTGCTGCGAATGGATCTACCAGTTGCAGATGACAACACGGTGCATTTTAACTCCACACTCATGGCTTTGATCAGGACAGCTCTGGATATAAAGATTGCCAAGGGTATGGCCCTAAAGTACTATAACCCATTTACTTCTCAGTTACTTTCCTGGCTGACATTTTTGGGTATGTCTGGTGAATTCACAAGTCAGGTTAATTAATTAAGTGTGACTCTGCATCTCTCAATATTAACCTGTTTCTGTTCAACAACTCCAGATTATTGTAACAAATGCAACAAAAAAGCCAATCTGACACTAACAAATAATTGTCTTGTTTTGGGGTGAATGTGTATGTGTATGTGTATGTATGACTAATTTCTTTTGGTTTTCGTTTTGGTTTGTACCTTCTTTACCCCGGGTTCACACGTGGGATGTTTGCATATGTATGCATATGTGCTGTCTCTATGTACAAATGTTTGATGCATGTGTATGTGTGGGCACTTTGGGTTACGGGGCTACCCAGGTGGTGCAGACAAGCACCAGATGGATGCAGAACTGAGAAAGGAGATGATGGCTATTTGGCCAAATTTATCGCAGAAGACACTGGATCTGCTGGTTACACCGCACAAGGGTAAGTTGCAGGAAACCGGAGCATAGTGGTGTGTGTTGTTTGTGTTTAATCACCAACTCACCAAGAGGACAGCTTCCACCAGCCAGTGTCATTCACTGCTTTGCATCTCCTGATCAGGCTGCTTCTACAAACACATGTACTGTACACATGTCACATACACACACCGACATACATTCTGTTCATCTAAAAATACCTCCAGTGCTGTGGTCCGGTCCAAAATATTTCATTGTGTTTGACACACATATTATACATCCCATTCGTTGACTAGACGCTGATGTGTAGCACATCAAACCTGTCACACTTCTTTTTGTGCTGCAATGCCAATACACTATTCTGACGTTGCGAGGCTAGTAATCTGTAAAAAGGGGCTAAAGACGTGATGCCTAAATGACTTTACACATATGAACACAGCAGTTTGTGTTTGTTCAGAGCCTAGTCCAAGCCAGAGGTACTGTGGCTCAGGCTGTTCTGGTAAAAATCATTGATTTTTTGGACTAGAGGAATTAAATACCAATAAGTCGTAAGGCTGTACCAGGCAACAAGTTGCTCTTGTAATGCCTGCTGTGCTCTGTAAAGGCCTTAACACATCCGATGCATAACAAATAAACAATACGGAAATACAAATTGTTCAGGTGCAATATTTTGGATCAAAAAAATTTTTTTTCACACCGGCAGCAACACAAATTTGTGGCAGAAACACAGGAATGTGAATTTGCAGCTCACTTCACTTCACTTTACTACAGCAGAGCCTCCTGCCTCTCACTGCCAAGGACACAAGGATTTGTCCTAGCGGTAGCTGGCACAAAGCATCACTATAGACAGACGGGTGGTGGCTACTTTCCACAAGCTGTTAAATAATCATATTTATGTTAGATTGTGTTGTGATTGAGATTCTGACCCACCATGCATTGTGGAAAGAGACAAATAGACATTATTTGTCTGAAATTACACAGGACAGCAGGAGCTTCAGCAGAGCTTCCTGCGTTTCGCTGCTGGGAATGGACACTGTTGCACAGGCTGGAGCCTGCAGGAAGCATTGGTCAACAGATGGCAGCTACTTTCGATCAAGCTGTTAAATAATCACAAATGTTGTTTATTGTATTTAGACTGAAGTTTAGCCTTTGTTGATGTTCTTGTAGGAGACGGACGTGGCATCCATTCCGCACAACCGTCATGATTGGTTGGTGCCTTTGTTTGCAGTGCAAAAGCTCAGAAAAATCAACCTCAATGCAAATAATAAAATGGTCACTTTTTCACAACATTCAAGTTCTGTGTGGAAGTGCTCATAACCAGTCAGCAGTTCAAAAAATACTGTTGTTGTGCGAAACATGCGAAATACACCCAGTGCACAAAGGGTTACTCTTCATTGTCCATCGTGGTCTTAAAAAGTAGTTCCTTGCTCATCTTAAGACTTTGGTCACTCCACCCTCTGTGTAACCTGCTAGCCCAGTTTTGATAAAATTTGGAAGAGTAGCACATCTTTACACTGGATTCTTGCTAAACAGACAGAGATGGTTTTCATGTTGAGATGGACAATCAATCTTGTTACTTGTTGCTTCATTTGTGTTTTCAGACAGGAATACACCACAACATACATACACTGTTGGCTCACCAGCACAAACATGCACACAGATACATCATGTTGGACACAGTGGCACATGTGCCTGCACTTTCAGTCTCTCCACGCATTCAGTCCTGGTATCAGGGGGTGCCTGCTATAGAAGATCCTCTATAGAAGTCTTTTCACTACAGGAGAAATTGAGCAGCGAATTAACTAATAAAATTAATCTAGGATAACAAGTTAATGTAAAATGATTATGACTGACCTTTTTTGGTATGTGTTAAGTGTTTAGAAGATTAATTGAATGATTTTAGGGGTAACCCTAATACTGACTAGTATAATGATGCATGTTTAGGGAACCTGCAAGTTGTTTGGCTAAATGCATAACAGCTAATGAAGTATAAGGTTTGCATTGTCATGTTTAACTGCCAAGTGATGAAATAAGAAAACTGAGAGTATAAAATTTGCATGGTCATATTTTATCACAAGTAAAGTTTAGTTTTGATGCATGAAGACTTGTAGCCAGGACACTTTGATACGTGCACTACTCATTCAATGAAAAAAAGGTAGCTGCACAGGAACAAAGTTCCATATTTTTCTGATTTGAAATGTTTGTTTTCCTTACAAATTATGGATATTATTTCTAGAGCTATTAGAAAACAATAGTGCTTTTTTTTCCAGGAATCATGTGAATGAGGGGTTTCTTGGTGAGATGGCTACCTACTCTTCCTTAGCCTTAGTATTATGTCTGAAGATGAAATATATTTAAGTTTTTATTCCATAAGATTACAGCAAAGTAAATATTAAGTAAAGTAAAAGCAGAGTAAGTCTTACAGTAAAGACAATGTTATAATGTTAAGGTACAGCATCTGCCTGTGAAAAGACTATTGGCTTCGTTGTGTTAACAATTGTACAGTGCTGTAGTATTGTACCTATCTGTTTTACACCAGCGATTGAGCTCAGCTCTGTTTCGGTTGAGTCTTTATGGAAAATATTTAGACAGTAGTTGTCAAATCAAGAAAACAAGAGCACAGTATTCTCATTATGACTACTTTACTAAATGGTATTCGCCATTTTATATTGCAAATTTTAAATTCCTTATCACAATGCCCAAATTTGACCATTTCCATATTTTCTTTGAGGTAAAAAATAAATAAATAAAATTTTCCTTCCACACTTACTCATAGTAAACACTGGTCATAATTACTGGTTCCCACTGATCATATATTGTAAGATAACTTGCTTTGACCAAGTAAAGCTGAAAAACATGAGCCTACCAGATAATAAACTGAACCTGTCTTGATTTTGAGGCTCAGCTTCTTCCCTCTATTAATTGACATGAAACAGAGTTATCCCAACTGCTGGTGTATTCTGCATGTTATTGTAAATTTCTTTGTGTTTGTGTTTCAATCTGTGTGTCTCGTCCCCCACTCCCATTCTCCCAACGGCTCAGGGTCCCATCCCACTTGGGTCTAATCTTGCAGGGTAACTTGTCATTTTTTCAGCAGCCACAGACTTGACGGTGGGCAAAATCTACGCTGCCATGATGATCATGGAATACTACAGGCAGAGCAAGACGAAAAAGCTGCAGGCCCTGCGAGAGGAACAGGTAGACATCATCCAAGAGACATTCCACTCCTTCTGACCCTCTTTTTTGATACCCCTTCCACCTGCCTTCGGACTCAATTTTGCCCTCTTCTAACCAGTCTAATATTTTAAGTCTATACAAACTCAGTTACTCTTTCAAATGAACTCCCTTCCTCCCACTCCATCTGCACTGTACCCTTTTGTTAGCATGCTACCTAAAAATCTTGTGCCCTTTGCTTCTTTGGCCAGCCGTTTTCCTTTTACCCTGCTTGCTAACAAAGGTAGAGTATCTAGCTGAGTTCTTTTGACAGTTTCCAGCTGCTTTAGCTTTTCTTTGTCTTTTCACCATGGGATGTTTAAAAGTGGTGAGGACGATGAGGTGTTACAAATGTTTACCACTTTACAATTATATTTTTGTTTTTGTTTTTTTTTTTGCTAATGTTCATCATAATGTTGATGATGATGATGATGATGATGATACCACATGGCCTTACCTTTTTTTTCCCCTGTCAGTGCTCTTCCCCTCCTGTCGATGAATGCTTTTGCGATGCACTCGCTCCCGCTGTCTGTATTTTCATCCATGCTCTGAACATGTGGAAACATCTCTCCACTCATGTAGTACCTCCTGTTGGCTCTATTAAGTCATTCAGTGACCTCAGAACTAGGCTAAAAATGATTCAACACAGTCCAGATTTGCTCATGGAATGGGGTCAGCCTTGTCCATATTTCCTGAGAACAGATTCCCATTTGGAAGAACGAAGGAATGGGTTGATGAATGGAGAGCATGTTACATTTTCTCTTTTAAACTGCAAAAACAGTATGTGTTGGTGTGTTCTTGAATGCTGCCGTCCCGTTGGACTGAATGGAAAGGTTCACGAAGACTCTCTTGCATCAATAGTACACAGGGACTAAAAGCAGTCCGTGTGTCTGTAGTTTGCCATGTCTATATTCTTCCTCTCTTCCAAACTTGTCTTTTTAATGCCATACAATTTTAAAGGAAGAACCCACCCAAGAACATCATAAATATTACAAAGGTTTTGCTTTTTCATTCTTTTTTTCTGATGGCCAAAACAAACTATGCACAGCGTGATACAGTACAGCTTACAGTAGAATTTTAGAGCAGAAATTCTAAAAAATTATTTTGGTATTCGCCTCTCGGAACCAAATGTCAAGAGTGTTGAGATTTGATCATGTGTGTTAATAATGAACGTTCTTGATATTAAAGCAAAGGACAAAAATGTCTCCCATGGTCCCCTAATGTCCTCATCCTTTGTAAATGAAAGAATAGGTTGTTTACCAATGACTCCCAAAGTTACATAATCATTCTCCGAGACGATGTATTATACTGTATATCCTGGGTCAACCAACATCACTTCTGCACAACTTACAACATAACTTTTGTTTGTCATATGACAGCAACAACAGTAAATGAGGGCCACAGCACCACTAGGCGTTTTTGGACCAAACAGTTCCGAACGGCATTAAATCTCGACAAAACGATGGCGATCTCATCACGAGCTTTGGTTTGTGTTTTGGCTCATGAGTTCAACCAATCAACGTACACTTACTTTACTATAGTTCCTCATGAGCTGAAAAAGTACCTACTCTGGAGTTGGAGCTAAAAAAGTTCCTCAAAACATCGTTCTAAGAACTATAATAGTTTGAAGTTCCTGCAATTCAGATGCAATAAAACTTAGAACTAAGCTTCTGGAACTACAGTATAAAATGTTTCCTGTGGAAACTTCTATGGTTACAACTTTTTTTTCGTATATGGCAGTAATGTGACATGTAACTATCTGCTGAACACCATTAAATCTCAGAGAAGATGCAACTACAACAACAATAAGATAGAAGATATACTTCTTAAGAGCACTTGTTTGTCTTTTGGTGCTGGCTCAACCAATCAACATACACTTAATGTAACTCAGACTTTCTCCAGTGCTGAAAGCTCACATCTGCTCTGAAGTTGGAGCTAAAAAAAAAAGTCCTTCCCAACAGAGAACTAGCTCTTGTTCATGGTTCTTGTAGTGCAGACACAGTGAAACGGGCTTCTTACAACCAAGTTCTTAGAACTATGAAATGGTTCCTCTGGTCTGAAAACGCCTTCAGGAAGTCCAATAAGTTGATTTAAGTGATGCAAATTAAAATGAACATTGACTTTTGGTTTCACACTGGACACAAACAGTGGTTTACTGAGTAAGCTCTGTGTTTACTTAACATATGTTACATAAATTAACGTAAGTACATGATGGAAGTACAGCACATTAGTTCATAAGTTAAAATATGTCAACACTGACTTTTGGTTTAGCACGAGAGATGAACATTGGCCCCCTCGTTAAGCGTACTGTGTTTACATAACAAATGTGACATAGTTAACTGACATTATGTTTGTTATGTTCATGACAAAAATAAAGGATGTCAATTTACATATGTGCATTAAAAAAAGTCAGTGTTGACTTTTGAGTACACACAAACACTAACAGTGGTCTGCCGGATGAAATCCATACTTCCACCCTGACCTCCTCTTTTACTGTCGTCATAATTACCCCTGCTGCTAGAGGTCGCCATCTAACAACGAATATCGATTGGGTCATAATATGGAAAGGACCGCTACCTGACAGTAAATCACAAAGTAATTCCTGGTGTCAGTGTTCATTTGAATGAGAGGGTGGATTTTTTCTTTAATTCCCCACCTTTTCTTCTTGCATCTGTCTACTCCTTGCGCGTTATCACTTCTCAACTGTCCTCAGTGTTTGCTGAGCTGTTGTTGTGTTTCACATGTTTTTATTGTCCCCTTTGTATGCTGTCTGTTTCTACATTGTTTCGTAGCTGTTTTGAGTCTCTCATACCTGACATCCGTGTCCTTTTTTTTATTCTGATGTCGCTCCCTTTATTCTTCCAGGAGGAGATGAGATCGTGGCTAACAAGCTATCACTGTTTGGTCAATCCACATCGATTGTCACCAAGTTGCTCTTACCAAGACTCATTCTCCACAGTCTGTGTGTTCATGCAGCTGTCTATTTCCTGTTTGTCTGCTGTGGTGGTTGGTGTGATGTTGATTGTTCCTATGTATATGATCAGTCATCCCTTGGACCATTCATTGATACATACTGTATGCCACTCCTGTAAAAACTCCATTAGAGCCGATGTCTGTGTTAGGTATTGGGACATTTTTTTGTCAAGTTCCATCTAAATATTTGTACCATGAATGTTCTCAGGATGCATCTCTGGAGCTCGCCATTATCAAACAAGAGTGTCCAGGGATGAGCTTGAGCCATTTGCCTCAGTTATACAGGAGATTTTGACTGGATAAGGGTAGACAAACCTCTAACAGGCTCTGAATAGCCAACATTTCTATCGCGCCACATAAAAGTCTGGACTTAGAGCCACTGAAAACAGTTCAGTAAGGCGGAAGCTGGGAGGGAGCACTTACCTTGAGTAACTGCTGAATACCAGCTGTAAGCATCCCTGTTGTATGTCTGAAGCGTTGTGAACAGCCATATGAATAGATGCAATCCCCAGATTTGAAGCTCCTCCTGTAGCGCAACAAGTGATGAAACAACTATGAAAATCGGATTTTTGCCAGGGAACAACTTCTTCATCACCAGTGCAGCAAGTTGATAAATCCAGTCAGAATAATGGCAAAAACGTCTGGACCTCTGAGAAATTCTGTTAGCCCATAATCTTGTACTTGTTTAATTGTTGTTATCCTGCAATAACTACATTTATTGCTGTTTTTACTTTAATAACGTTAACGTTAGCAGTCGTTGCTTTGGGAGCTGCCATTACTGTTAAGCAATTGGCTCAGTCCATGATTGGCTGGTACATTGTCAACTACTGCAGTGCAGTCACTGATTGATACATATTCTGATTTTTCTTTTCTTTCTTTTTTTAAAAAAATTGTTTTCAGCAGCTGGAAGACCGGATTTTTGCGTAGCGCAACAGAAATGTTGAGCTCTCGTAATAAGGATGTTCTAACCCAGGATAGGCTTTAAAGCGCAGTCTTTTTTAAAGCTGTGATCTCCTTCTGATCAGAATAATTTACATGCTTTAAGGGACAAAAAAGAGGGTTTGCAGTTGACAGAATGCACCATTGGCATCAATGCCAAAGAGTAGCTTCTGAAGGCATCGACAGAGGTAGCAGACATGGTGAATTTCTGATTTTTTGATATTTGATGTTTTTGATATTTCATGCACTCATAAAAGCCATCAAATTGTTTTTATGTTCAGATATTGCTGGCTTTTTAGCTAGCCAACCAAAGCTTACCATCACAGCTGACCACATCTGATTAGCAAACTATCTAATTTCTTCAGTGAGGGTGAGCATTTTGGTTGTTTCTTATACTTGTATGGCTTTGGGATACAACGTTAAAATCAACCGAAAATTGGATCACAGATCAGCTTGTTTGGTATACATGGCAGCAACACATAGCTGCACTGCACAGATCTGCAGAGGCATTTCCATTGTAAACATGCAGACGTAAAATAGCAGCTACAACATGAAGCTCATTTACTCAAAAGGTTTGGTCTACTTTATTATTTATCACAGATTAAGGAAACAACTGTAAAGCCTCTATTACCACCTTCATTATTAACCAGTCTTAATAAATATCTGGTTGACTGATATAACTATAAGTATCTTAAACATTCCAATTATAATCTTTGGTACTGAATCCAGAAAATCTTTCTGTCCAGCGGGTAAGCCTAATGCGTCAGAGGAGCTGTGACATGTATCTGTTTCTGAACAGGCCTCAATCCATCTGCATAAATTTAGCATTCAGCTTTTAGCTTCCATTACCTTTAAGCCACTCCTGAGAGGACTCCATTACCCTGGATCCCCTGGAGGAGACCTGCCTCACCATGACCTGATGGAAGCAGAAGTTGCTAGTTCATTCAGTTTTTTTCTATCCGCAAAATGCCATGTTTCTCAAAAATTCTGGCAGAAAGACAATCACACAGATTGTTTCATGATGATTTTTGAGTAAACTACCTTTTTTGATAATATGATAGATGAATATGGTAATATGGTCCAAGACCTGTGATTTAAGAGCAGTCTTACCTGTAATGCCTAAGGTAGAAGTTTCCCTCTGACACAGATCTGAGATCAGCCTTCCTCCCTAACTTCAACCCAAACTGTTCAAATGCAAAAAGTCAATCTTATAGCCCACCATGTTAAAAACCTAGTGACCAGCAGATCTCAGATCAGCAGTCTGACAGTGAACTTCACCTTAGATGCCCACAGCCATGTGCTTGCCGATGGCGCCCCCGTGTGGGTGCATGCTGCGAGTGCATCCTGTGTTTGTGTCCTGTGTCTGCCCCCTGAGTGTGCCTGATACGAGCCCGCAGGCCATGTCATGTATCTCACACAGAACCGAACGCCATTAATGTTTCAGCGCATGGAGCCGCCCTCTGAGGGAGGGGGCATGGAGGGACAGGGGGGCCAAGGTCTGAACGGCCTCCCAGGCACCCAGCCAGACAACCTCAACAGCATGTGAGTAACAAGACACAAGTGAGAGCCTGTTTGGAAGTACTGTGTTTTCAGGGTTATCTTGCTTCTTTTTATGGATAATGTTACATAATATATCATTGAAGTAACTTTGCAAAGATATGTTACATTTTACACCAGCTCAACATCCGGACCTCAGTTACAGAATTTAAAGGGAAAATCCACCGCTTCTTATGTAGATGTCCAATCAGTGCTGATGGTAATTGCAGTCAATTGAAGCAATAAATTCCTCAGTTTGTGCTATATTAACAGAGAAAGCTGAATTTTCTGAGTTTGTCCACATAGCCGTTCTTGCAACGCCTACATGTACCAGGATGCATTTCATGCAAGCTCTGGGTTGCAAACAGATCAATGTACAAAGCACAGCAAAAGCACAAAAAGGGGCACAATTAATGTTATTTCCACAAGCTGTAAAATAATCATATAGATGTTGTTATATTCTGATCCACCACGCATCGTGAAAAGAGACAATGAGACGTCATTTGCTTAAAATAACATCACATTATCATCGACTAGATGCAAGAAGCAATTAGCCGAAGCTAACTGCTAACGTTCTGCCGGCAGCTCTGGTCTGTGTACCTGGGGATGGAGCTGTAAAGTTATCACATAGATGTTGTTATTATTGTGTTGTGATTGAGATTATGACCCATCATGCATCATGGAGACAGACAGTCATTATTCACTTAAAATAGCATCACATTATCATTGAGGGACGCTAGATTCGTTACATACTAACAACGGGGCCACATAGCTGGCGCAATGCATCACTAGCCCACAGACGGACGAATGGCTCTGATAACATTTATTTTTCTACAAGCTAATAATAATAATCATCATATAGATAATGTTAAAGCTATTTACATGAGTTTTAGTGCTTTTGTCTTGTGTTTTTTAACGTGTTGTGTGGTACCGAGGCTGCTGAGTCCCAGGTGCGCGCCGCACAGATTGGTAGAAAGACTCTTACTAAAGGCCCCTTTTTTTTCCCTACCTGTTGTAATCACAAAAACACCGTATTTGCCAGGTCTCCAAGGTTGTTATCTGTCGCATTGGAACAGTTCTTTAATTGAATGTTACGTAGATTTTTAGATAATGAGGGTGTTTTGGTTCACCACAGCCTGAAATTCATCTCCAAGCAAACCTGGTGCTTGCTCACCTGGAGAGTGAAGCTATAGTTCAGAGCAGGCAGGCCCAAATTTACACAAATAACGTAAAACACATCATTTGACGTCATTTGAGGAGATTTTATCACAGAAGACAGCAAGAGAACTGGGTTCATGGAAGATAGAACATTCATTGTAATGTACTGTCGATTTTGGAACGATAAGGTAACAACAACGAAAGCTTGTTGTTAATCGGCAAAGTCACCCTTGACGAAATTACAGGTTGTTTGAGCTTTTGTACATGCAGTGGTTAGTTTGGTGCATGTCCACTGTCTCAAGCTGAATGTCTTTTTTTAATTTCTTTTGGAAAACCCCTCTGGTGTACAGTTGCACAATAGCATTCATATAGTCAAGTATGATATAGAACTACACACTGACTTTAGTAAGGCTTTTTACCTGTTGTGTTTGGCTTTCTTTGATCATGTTTTTTAGTTTCTCCCTAAATAAAGGATAAACCGTTTTATTTAGGTTACAAAATCTGACACCACCCTCTTGACATGTCTGGAGAATGTTATGCTGTAATTTGAGTAACAAGCTCAGTTCAGAATTCTTTATTTAAATGTAAAAATATCACCTCTAGCGTCATAATGTTATGCATCCCTGTGCATAGCAAAATAAATCTGCAGAGAGATCTAACAGTACTTGGGTAAAACAATCTTCAGGTGTTTTTTTTTAACTAAATTGTTTACTTGATTGACGAGGAATATGTATGACTGCTAGTGAACTGTAAATTTCTTCTATTAGAAAGCACCCAGATTTGTAATCCTTTGACTTGTGTATGTGTGGATGCCAGACCTCCTGAGGGTGGCATGACTGAGAGCCAGTCGTGGATGACAGCCAAAGCCCAGGAAATGTTCCGAAAGACGGGAAACTGGAGCCCCGACAGACCCTACCCTGATGATCTCCACGACAACCGTCACAACCCGCAGGTACGATGAGCACAAGCACATCTCCCCGTGGCAAAAAAACGATTCAAACTATGTTCTCCACCGCAGACTTTGTAAAAGCTCACGTAGCTCCCCTTTTGTCATTTATTTGTCTGTGAACCACCTCAATTATGGCATTTTGAACATCTGCATCTTGGTACTTCGGAGCCAAACTGACCATGTTATGCTAAAAGTGTGGAAATAAGTAGACAGATAGACAGACAGACAGACAGACAGAACTGTTTCTCTTACCAGAAGTTCACCAG
>JAPQLA010000019.1:12204834-12217961 GCA_029822935.1 Naso vlamingii
CACACACACACACACACACACACACACACACACTCGGCTCCATGCTATATTTCAGTCTCCTAGAGCAAGAAACAGACACCACCGAAGAGTGGGGAGTTTTTGTGGACCAACCAACCGACGTGCTGTGAAATGTTATTACAGGTAGTAAAATCACATGGGGCAGAGAGGCTTATCGTTGAAACAAATCACACGTGTGTCATTTCAAAATAGACACTCAGAAAATGTGGGAGGTAGCACATTCTTTTCAAAGGTGTGTGTTTGTGTGAAAGAGAGAGAGAATATATTGATTGTAAACACGTGTAGTGCTGTGCTGCCGGCCTCCCAGTGGGCATGCATGGCTTGTGTTCAGCTGCTCAGAGACAGTTACACACTGCTGTCTGTCCTCTCAGGACAGTGAGACCTCTCATGTTCGCCTGAGTCTTTGTGTGGCCTGCTGCTTGCAGACTGACGTGTGCTTTGTCATCAGGGGGAAGTGAAGCTTTCTGGGTGTCAGCAGGGTCATGTCCTGGTCAGAAGAGCCTGATAATGACCCCAGCAAGAAAATCACACACGAACGTTCCCAGAACACATTATGCAGACTTGAACTGGAGCCAGTTCCTTTGTAAGATTTGCTGTTCACTCAACATGTTAGCTGAATTGTTCTGATACAGCACATTTGACGTGATGTAAAAACAGAGTCACAAGTAAATTACAAGTACATCACTAGATTTTTTGTTTTCTTTTTTAGGACAGGAAGTTACTGTAACGTTTTTTAAACTCCACACATTGTCTAGTTAGTTTGACAATTCAACACGTCTACAAGTTTTAAATCCCCAAAAAATAGATATGTCTCTACACTGATGCCAACAAGTCAACAAACAAACACGTCAAGCCTGTAGGATTTTCCTGTTGGTTTCCTGCAGAGCATTTTGACCAGGTGCTACGGTTATGGAATGTCAGTTTACCTTTTCCATCTGACTGCCATATTTGATTTGTGTCATGAGGTATGACATTGAGAAACGATACCTACAAGAGACGTAAATGACCAAGACAAGCAGTCTTTGACAAAATGTAAACATTCTTGAGATGGGCAGAGTAAGAAATGAAGAAACTACACATACCTGAATTCAATTTGAAAGTAGATTGAATGAAAGAAGATTACATTGATTCATAAGGTAATATGTTAAATCGAAGACATTTTTGGTTGTGCCATTAATAACCCTAACCCCTAACATTCAAGTTGTTAATGAAGGTTTTATATTCTGTCTAAAGTTGGGCATGCACTGTACGACTTTAGCCCGTTTTTGACCCCATCTTTGAGCCACAAGACTTATTGTAGAGTCAGGCTGGATTCCAGCTTTGTTGGGCGGCGTTTGCCGTACAGTGTACACGACCGCTCATCTGCTCCTGAACGGCCGTCGCACTGCCGGATGAATGTCTGACATGTCAGAAATTTTGGTTGGCTGACTCAGGCTCTCGCACCAATGTTGATTCAACAACATCAGTGCTTTTTTTTCTGGCTGTGCCTGTCCGAAGTGGCAACAGCAAACTCAACAACAAGGAAAAAAAATAAAGAAGCTGTACTGTAATCTAAACGTAGCTAATGTTAGCTATTAAGCTAACAACAGTTAAAGTAGATAGCATACCTGCAAGTCCATATGAGCCGCACCTATTTTTTAGAGGTTTTGGCACACAGGATAGCACAAACTATCAGGGCAGCACACTACTGCCTTTGTTTGCATTTTTGCTCATAAACAAACCTGCCTCGAAACTTTTAAACAAATCTTTATTGATAATTGTCAATAGCCAGGACGGTCTGCAGGGCCTGACAGACTGTTTTTACACGTACAGTGTGAGCACATAGATCATGAGCTTTGGCTTTACAATGCGGCTGACTTACTCATACAGTATGAGTTGGGATTAAACAACAGATTTATAAAATCGTACAGTGTATGCAGCTTAAATTAATGAATCTTCATCTGCTAAAACTGCGTATAACCTTCCAGGATTTAAACTGGGATTACTATTATTTAAATCGAAATCTAACTATTTACATGTCGGGGTCTAACAGTTATTGTTCATCTGTTGTTCTTAACTCATATGATAACAACTTTGAAATAGAAAAACATTTGACTTTTCAACCTGAGTACAAACCAATGAAATATGGCTGCCATTTGGAAAACTCCAGCAGGTTCTTCTGCCTTGTGCATGTGAGGCATGGTTTCCATGGTCTTCTTTAATGCTTGCTCCACATCTGTCTGCCCTTTCTTCTCTTCCTGTCAGTTATCCGTTTATCTCTGTCTGTTTCATTCCTCCATGTTTTGGTGAAAAAGCATGGTAGTACATTTACTTGTGAAAGCCTTAGCAGTTTTGGATTGCAGGTGTCATAGATCAAGCTAAATAAATGCAGGCCGTGGGCTGATAATGAGATATGTCACAGGTCATTGCCATGTTGTGTCAGATCAGGTGGGTGCAGGTCACCACACAGGACCACACTAGAGCCAAACATTTCATATTACCAAAACAAAATGCAGTATGTGCAAACCACAGGTGTCCTGGCGTGGTTAGCCCTCACCCACCTAAACCAAGACCTGCTTGGTGCTGCTGATTGACCCGAGCCAGATACTGCCATTTGATACACATGAATACACAATCCGACAGACATTCCATGATATGTGGTCTGCAGTAGCTTCTTACGCTCCTCATAATTAGCTCAGTGAGTGTTGGCTGCCATCCTTCTCACAGCTTAGGATGGATTCCACTAGTCTTGGTGGATTAAAATTTGATTATTTTTCCTCTTTGTCTTTCTCTCTCCCCCACTATTTTTATCTCGTTTCTTCTCATCTTATCACATCCTCTCCCTACCTCTCTGTCTGTTCCTATCCCTTTCTGTTTTCCTTCACTTCTCTGTCCTTTGCCCTCTCAGACCATCACTGACACCAGTCCAATGCGTCGCTCCACCTCCAGCCTGGTCCATGGGCGGACAGGCCGGGGTGTGAGGCTGGATGACTACTCTCTGGAGAGGGTGGTGTCTGAGGAGGGGAGACATGGAGGTGGACGCAGACACAGGGACAGGAGTCACCGTGCCTCACAGCGCTCCCTGACCAGATACACCGACGCAGACACAGGTGAGTTATATATATATATATATATATATATATATATATATATATATATATATATATATATATATATATAGATAGATAGATAGATAGATAGATATAGATATATATGCTACCTTTAATATCAACCTTGTATCTGCACATCTACAAGTGTACAGCATTAAATGACATGATGTTCCTCCAGTGTTCTTCCAATTGGTAAGAAACCGTTTTCAAGAACAGAACTCTCTGTTGTTGTAGCTGTGACACAAAGTCATTCTGTCTGTCTGTAAATTTAACACTTGAGACCAGAATGAAATCAACATATGCATTATCGTAAGTTTCCAGTTGTTCAAAACTTTAATCCCTGACAAGTTCCCTTGAAAACTATTGGCAAAATCACTGTTAGCTTGCTAACAGCATTTGCGTACTAGTATGAATGAAGCACTATGCAAAACAAACAATGGCACAGAGATCTAGATACACAGAAAAGTTGTTTGACACAGTTAAAATAAACTTGTAGCTGTATTTTAAATTCAAATTTTCACATTTCTGTCAGAAAAAGAACAAAAAGAGCACATCTTTCGAATATAAAACCAAAATTGTCGCTTAAAAAAACTTAAGCATATCTAGTGCAGCTTATTATCAATGAGTACCTTAATTTTACACTAAGCGCTGTCGCTAATGTTAAACGTTGACGTCGTGGGGGCGGTTTGAATTTTTTCACAATATCGGTTCCTTGAGTTTAACATGTAAATATATCGAACCTTTTGAGTTTTGATCCTTTTTCTTAGTTTCAAACCAGGTACACACTTTCAGCTCCTGCCCAGACTTGAAAACAAGGATGCATGGAACAATTCACATTTCTTTTCCTCTTTTATTTATGTCCACTTTAAATTTAGTTTAAATGCACTTTGTTGCAGTCCAGTTTCTTAAGAGTAAAAAAGCTTGATAACAAGCTATCTAACTATTGAGTTATTAATTTTTTGATAATTAACTTAGATACGTATATATAACACACATATTTTGTTATTATGGTAGGCTGTTACTCAACATTATCATTACCTTTACAGTCATTTCCTGCCCGTAGAGTCTTTTTGGTCAGATCTCGAGCCAAATGAGCATCTTTCTTTCCTTCCTTCTTCCTCTGTTAGCTGTGTTCGAAACTGTTCACTCATTCACTCACTCACTATTCCCTGTGTACTGTTTATTACATAGTGAGCTAAATGGGGATTAACAGACACTACACTGAACATCGTTGTCTCAGTAGATGAACCGAATATTTATGTGATGCAAGTGGGTGTGTCCAACATCACATAAACAAACCGAGCACACAAGAGGACAGCATTGAAATGTATGTGCTTCAAAATAAAGAGGTTAAATGTAAACTTTTTCTCATGTTTTTTAAAAATTTTGTCTTATTATAAACAGATCATTAAAAATTAGCAACAATTATATTATTGCTCATTTTTGTTGCTAGTATGGAGGTTGTATTGATATTGTATGCAAGTTTTCATTTTTAAATTCTAAATCAATATTACGTGTACGCTACATGTTTAAAATATTAAACGCTTGACACTGCAGTCTGACAGCCGAAACCTGTTCTTTTGCACAACAGCAGGTAGTGCCTTGAGAGTCCTGTGGTTGGAGTTCCGTCCGGTTCTTAACGAAGAGCAGGTAGTTACAGCAGGCTGCTGGGCTAAAACTTTTTACTCCAAAAAACAACATTCATCCAAAATAGTAACCTGTTTGAAACATAAATCCATTGTCCTTGGGTACCGCAGACCTGGCTATCACTATTTTTTGTCATCTGTTGTTTTTTGGAGTGAAGTTTTAATGCTGTGACCTCAATGGCCTGTTGAAACTACAGACTACGTTAAGAACTGGCCAGAACTCCGACCACGGGACTCTGAAGTCAACAACTTCACATCCACTTCACTACTGACAACTACTTCGTACACCTCGATGTCCAAAAATACAAACTATCCCTTTAAGAGAAATCTGTGCATTAATGGAGCTGAGAGAGCAAAGGTGTCATATTATTCACAAATATTATCTGAGTCAAGTCTTTGCACAAAGAAGTCCTTGAAATTAATGTTGTGCAAGCAGATAGTCCTCTTCATGCTTGCATGACTTCAGCTTTACCTGCACCTTCAAGAGTTGGACAGGTGCGTCAGATAAAAAGTTCAAACAGATGAATGGAGAAGGATCCTGCACACTATCTGATACTTGCAAAAAAGGTTACTGAATGTACAATGTCTCGGTCCTGTGGACCTTCATCAGGTAAACAGTGAGACAAAGGGACCTCCAACACATATAAAGGTTAATCCTTCTAGGAGGAGGTCAGTCAGGGAGTAGGAGTTGTCAGTTCCACAGTCTGTGTCCATTTAAACAGTTAGCTGGGACATCACACTGTCAACAATGGGCAGGGAATCTGTCATCCAAAAATTAAAATATTTGTTAAATAGTACAGGACAGTGTAACATAAATATCACTCATGTATAGAAGAATAGGGGTACAAAGCCAATGAGTAAACATCATCTAAACAGAGATACAATACATAAAAAGAAGGATGATGAAAAAATACTCTAAAGCTCATCCACACAAGGCTACAATACCTAAAATAATGGAGTGATAAATAGAAAATTCAGTGAAGCTAGACAAAAATAGGTAAATCATCACATAATATAGTGTAAAGGACAACTTATGAAAACACATATGACTAATAAATATTAAAGAGAGGAGTATATTAAATGTCATAATAAAATGTATTAGACCTGCATGATAAAAGAAAATTGTCCAAAAAAATTTCCATACCTGGACAATAGAAGAAATTGCATTAGTGGATACATCAAACAACTAAATGTCCTGGCAGATAATACAAAAGCACTCTTTACAACATCACATTAAGTAACAATTCATCATTAAGGCCTTTTGGAAACAACAACAGTAATGTGAAGAGCCGAAAGGCTTCATGTCTCTGTAGTAAAAGACCATGGTCATCACCTCTAGGTGGTCTCTCAGCCCTCTCTGTAGCATAGAAATGCAAGGAAGAGATGTTGTGTTTCTGTTCTTAAAGTGAACTGCAACAGGATAGCTGGGGTTGTTTCTGTGAATTGCTCTCTTGTGTTCATGATGCCTTGTTTCAATTTCCTAGCTACACCTTTTTTAGAAGGTGCTACACCTTTTTTAGAAGGTGTGGCCTTAATATGTGTTGGAGGTCCCTTTGTCTCACTGTTTACCTGATGAAGGTCCACAGGACCGAAACATTGTACATTCACTAAACTTTTTTGCAAGTGTCAGATAGTGTACGGGATTCTTCTCCTTTCATCTGATCTTGTATTTACAAATGTAAACTGAAACATTTTTTTGCTAGGCCTTGGCACAGACCTCAGCACCACAACACAGTCAGGTGACCTCCCACCCAAGGAGCGCGAGCGGGACCGTGGCCGGACCAAGGACCGTCGTCACCACCATCACCACCATCACCATCACAGCTCTGTAGACAAGGAGCGCTATGGCCCTGACCGCCATGACTACCCCCACAGGCATCCCCATGACCGCCACTGGTCCCGCTCCCCCAGCGAGGGACCTGATGGACGAGGAATCAGACAGGTGGGCTCCAAAGACACCAAAATAAATGCCAAAGGTCATTTAATATCAGGGACAGTTTCCCCATACTGCCCAACATGTTCCTTTTTTTTTATTCTTGTCCATTACTATATGTATGTTCACTGTATGTAGAACTCCTTGAAGTATACAGTACATGTGGGTAGAGCCCTAATAGTCGAGGATATTCTGTACTGTCATCATGGACACCTGTGTGCTGATGATGGTACTTAAGATATGAATATAAATTGTCTTTCTGTTACAGTAGATCTAGATTTTTTACGTTTCAATCGCAGTCTCCCTATAACTGGGAAGTGCGGTGTGACATGTCAAAAAAGGGGCCCCGCCTTTTGCACCCACCACAACATCTGTTCTTTTATCCTGTAAGGGTTCACACAAAGTCATCCACCTACTTATGGATTTCAATCTCTCCTCTTTGTGTTATGCTTTTTTCTTTATCACTGTCTCTCTCTCTGTCCGTCTTTCTTCAATGTGACGTGTGGCTTCTCGGTGTCAATTTTTTGCTTCATCGCTGTTTTTGAATGATTTTCAATGGTGTTGATCTCTTTATCAAACTATCTATCTGTCTATCTATCAATCTTTATCTATTCACCACCATTCTGCTCGATTCTGGTCTCTGTTGTTGTGGTGCGTTTTGATTTTCCTTGTTTACATTTTGCTGTAGGGCAGTAGTTCAGTCAGCGGCAGCCCGGTCCCCTCCACCTCGGGAACCAGCACTCCGCGGAGAGGCCGTCGCCAGCTGCCCCAGACCCCTGCTGTCCCCCGTCCACATGTCACCTACTCCCCAGCTGTACGCAAGCCCAGCTACGGTCCCCCAGGGCCTGGCCGACTGCGCTCGCCCTCCCCTCGACACTTCTCCCCACCAGACCACGACAGAAGCTACCACCACCGGCCCCCGTCACGCCAAGCTTCTCCACACCACGGGGGGTCCTCGTCCCGGCACGGTTCACCGCGCTCCCCTAGGCACCAGTCCCCACGCTCACCTCTCCACGGCTCACCCCGGTCCCCTCACAGAGGCCGCTGGAGCGGGCCTCCCCCTGGGGACAGCCTTGAGGGCGACGGGCCCTTCTACGAGCGTGACTACGAATATGAGAGGCACCATGAGCCCCCTGCCTACGAGCAAAGCCTCTCTCATGGCAATCCACACCCACATGGTGGAAATCCTCACCCACAACCACGTTCACCTAGGACTGCCCGCCATGGGCCCCCTCCACCCCCTCATCCACATCCACGTAGGGTGCCCAACGGCTACCGTTCATCCTCACCATCTCCACATCGGCGGGGGCCACCTGGGGCACCTCCTCACCCGCACCACCGCCCTCCCCATGCACGTGGGCCCCGCAAGGGCCTACATGAACCTTATAGTGAGACGGACGAGGATGACTGGTGCTAGCAACCACAGGGAGGGAGCGATAAGGGCAGGAGAGGAAGAAGAACAGCAGCCTCCTGCGCTTTGGCCTTGAATATGCAGACTTTTATTAAAGCAGAGGTAGTGAAATTTTTGGAGGGGATGCTGAATGGCCTCGAAACCTTCTTACTCCGTTCCTCAGACTTAAATGTGGGCAAAGGCAGCGGGAGAGGGTGTTGAAGGTGCTGCAAATAGTCTTTTACAAATTTTGTGTAAGACTCAAATCAGTGAGAAAGCATCACACGAACAAACCGAAAAAGAGACTGCCAGGACAACTAAGGCAAGGCTGCGGCACAGTTATCCTCTGCTTCTCTGTTCTCAGAACTACAAACCACAGAATTCTATGCTTGACCAGCAAGGCCGGGCTGCAGGAGGAAAACAGAGAGAAGTGTGGGAACAGGGGAGAGCATGTAAAATGGCCATGTGTGATCGTGGTTTACAAGGCCTAAAAGCACTTCTCCCAGACTGTCATGTGATTGGTTAGTCTCGTCAGATGTGTTCTGTTGCTAGCCAGCCTGCTGAAGTAGAAGCCTGAAAATGAGCAGTAACACAGAGTCCACCGCATCGGCTCTGCTTCTTGAACTGTTATGTGAAAAAAAAAAAAGTTAATTAACAAAAAGCCAGGACCCCCTAACCCTTACATGCCAAGCTATGCCTCCAGAAAATCAAACTTGAACAATGAAGAACAAAATGAAACTTTACATAACAAACAATGAAAAGAAAAAAAGGGAGAATAACCACTTTATCTTTAACCTTTTTCCTTTTCCAAGGGATGTAACCAGGAAGCTCCGCCTATACTGCAAAAACCAGCCAATTGCAGCGCTGGCTGATATTTGATGAGTTTTATCATCTCTGTTTACTGTTAAAGACTCACTTAATGCTGACGGAACTAGTGTGGCATCACTTCCTGTCTGGTGGTGCTGATAGTGGAGGGGGGCAGGGCACCTTGTGGGCTCGCTTCCTGTTCAGTGTGCAACGGGGGTTGAGCTCAGATAACTTGAGAAGAGAGTCGGACACTTTGCAAGCCCATTCCTCTTAAGTTTTTCAACCCAGTGAAAGGCAAGGGATGACCTGACAGGAAATGACATCACACAGTTGAATGGGGCGGAGGAGAGGAAAGGAGGGATGGGGAAAAAGACTAATTTCTTCAGTATTTCTTCTATTGATTACTTCTCCTTCTTGTTCTTCTACAGACATTGAAGCTTGGTTCTTCTGTTGCATTTGCTCAGCCTCCTTTGATCTTTTTCAGAGTCCAAAATTTGATGGAAACCTGCATGACTGATTAATTACATACTAGAGAGTAAATCTAGCTGGTGTGGGTGGGACCTGGGGGCTTTATAGGAAACTTTGCATTTAGGTTTACAAAAGAAGTTCTCTTCTGTCAGACTCTCCCTCTCTCTCTCTCTCTCTCTCTCTCTCTCTCTAACATGTCAAATGTGTTTCCGTTAACTTTTCACTCAAAACAGGTTTTGACCGTCGACTACTTTGTTTTGTCTCAGTTTTCTGCTGACACGGTTCAAAAGCTGTGTTTCTAAAAGAGAGGAAACACTGCAGGATCACAATACTGTTTCCTGTTGTGAAACAAGAGGGAGAATGAGTGGAGAGAAGCGGACTTCTACCACACTTGATTTATTATTGTTAAGGAAGATAGTCTATGAATAATGATATCAATGTCAATGCAAATGACGATGACAATGATGATGATAATATTGATGATTGATTGACTGATTGATACAACTGTTGCTGTAGATTTGTTGTCATATTATTTGGAGTTTAAGTATGCTATGTCCATCTTGTTTACATCTGTTGTGTTTTTTATCCCCCCCGTTCAATGACGTTTACCGGGTTCTTGATGCCTTCTTGCAACGTTTCTGGCAGTGACGTCTTGGGAACATTCACTCAGCACTGTTGCGTGTTATAACGCAGCTCTTAAGACAAACTCTTTGTTAGAATGGTGGAGTAGGGGTCATGTGAGCTTCAGTATGTAGTCAGTACTCTTGTCAACCCATAGATAAAGAAGTCATGCTCAGAGGAAGGTGTAGATCCGATCATTGAGAATAAGAAGAGTCTGTCTGCCTTTTACGCTGCAGAGGTTTCAGACGACCCTGTTTTGCTGAGGGTTAACTTCAACCATGGTTGAATTCTTCCACCTGCAACCCAAAAACTACAGAGTTCTATCTTTTCCTCTGACAGGACCTGTTTTGTGGTAAGCTCAGTTGGTGGCAGTGACCACACAGTATTGGAGTCAATATTAGGTGGATTTGTTCTCTTTTTTGCCACCAGGGGGCAGTTATCAGCAAACATCCGCCCTGCCTTCCACCTCTATGGTACAGCCTCCAGGCCACATCCTGGTTTCTAGACTTAGAGTGAAAACTCCCCCTAAACCTGTCTTTTGAATCTTTTTATGACATATAGATTAAGTCCAGTCCTAGTCAGGAAATGTGGATGTACTCTGGGAGATGCCATATCTGTTTGTTGGCCGTCCTTCCGTCTGCCTGTCTGTGCCAATGCTAACCTTCCCTCCAGCCCCTTCTCTCAGGTCTGGACAACCAGAGAATAGTCACCAAATCACCAATCCACTCTCATGAGGTTGTAGCAAAGCTGAAATCTCCTCTGCCAAAACCAACTTCAGTATCCACCACCGTGTTTGTCATCATCTGTCTTTTTCTGTCCATTTGCTTTGACATCAGTTCTCTCAGCTAGCCAGACAGTGACACTGACGACACTTCAGGTGTTAAAGGACAGAAACACTTAGGAATAATTATTTCATCCTCATTGTTATGAGGGACAACAATTATTGAATATTTAATTACTCTAGGACAAGTTGATAAAGTATAGGTAAATATAGATGTAAAGTACATGAAAATCTAGATATAATACAGTAGATGTAGTTATAGATAACAGAGTATAATTAGAGTTTCAGATATTTGTTTTTTTCCATACTGTTCACGCTCATGACACGGTTAATGATCTAGCTACGCTTAAAAACTCGCACTGTTTTCTTCACAGTTGAGGAGGCCAGAAAACAAAACCCCCGTCCACATGTTTTGACTCTATGCAGACCCCATTAGCATCCTCATCATAATATTTCTGAGGAGAAACTGCAATGCTCTGGTACTGTTAAAAGGATTAATGCAACAGAACACACATGGAGCTGAGAAAACGAGAAAATCACCACCACGTTTGCACACACTACTGAACATCTAGTCCACAGCGTATCCACTTTCTTTCATGAACCCGTCACTGTTTTTTTTTTTCCCTCTCCTCCATTTGATTCTTTTTCCCTCACCATCTTTCTCTCCTCTCCTAACGTGTGTCCTCCGGACCGAGTAGTTGAGTGTTGTGTAGTAAAGATTGGAAATGGGAGTTCTCTTTTTTGATTGGCAGGAGTCGAGGGGCACTAACCCAAAACCCCTCAGTCCTCACTTCCCATCAGAGGAGAGGACTTCATGTGAGGATGCTTCCCAAATCCCCCCTACAGTGCCTTCTGTATCAGTCCCCCCCCCAAGTTTCTCGCGACTTGCCACTCCCATCACCCCCTCCTTACCCTCTGTAGTAGTTGAGATCAACCACACTTCGCCTTAAAAGTTGAGTCCCATGCTTGCATAGAAACAAGCAGAGCTGTGACTTTGAGACTGGGCCAGGAAATAGCCAAGAGGCTTGACTTGAAGTCGGGAAATTGATATACACAGATTTTTGCACAAACAAACAAAAAAAAAAAGTCAGAAATCTAAAGAGATCCAAACACATTAAATCAGAGCTTGGCGGATTTTGACTTTTAGAGATTCAAATGGTCATCGTTCATACTCCAGATGACAGTGGAAAGGTCAACCCTCTTGGCTGCAGGTCCACGCTCAGCAGTGCACTTTTGAGTCCATCCCGGAGATGTCAGGGGTCCGGTTTCCAGCAGTGTAGTGAGACGTTTACAGAGGTGCAAAGCAGTTTGCGTACTTCTCAGGTCCCTCTAGAGTTACGTAGCTAGATAGTTAGAGCCCAAATGGAAGAGTCAGCTACAAAACAAGCAGGCCTGCAATTGAGTTATTATCGTGGAGTTTACCTGGCGTCAGATATTTTAATGTCGACGTGCCCCTCCTCGCTCAGCAGCATGTCAGTGCACCAACGCTCTACGCTTAAGCACAGGAAACCCCACCTCCATTTTGACGCCACAACACCACTCGCTTGTCCAGAATTGTAACAGCAGATCCAAAATGGCCGACACACAACACTGCCCTGTGTGAAAGCATGTTGTGTGTGTGCTTTTCCTAGAACAATTCACATTCTTAAAAAAAAACCAACACACACACACACACACACACACACATAAACATCTGATCTTTTTTGTTGTTTTTTCGCAAACTTTTTTGGACGTAGTTGGGGGGGGGGGATTGAGAGGTTTTTTGCTCAGTCATCGCTTCTCTCCACGTCTGCTTTCAGCATCTTCACCTCCAGCTTTTGTCTCACCAGTCTTTGCCTCTGACAAATCATTTTTTAATTTCCATCTTCATTATGGGATGAAGGGAAAACGAACCGGCACACCAAACCATCCACTCAGTCAGCTTTGAAATTGTGTCAGTGGGTCAGTGTGAGGCAACGTGTCGATGAAACACGAATAAGGGCTCTCTTTAAAAAAAACGACACCGTGGGTTTTAATGAACAGTTGTGCTGCCAAAAATTGTGCTTATGTAGCTGAAGCCACGCCGTGGTCTCCCTTTTGTACAGCACTAGATGTGTGCATGCGTGTGTGTGTGTGGAGGGGGTTAAGAGCGAGGCGGGGAGTGAGGGGAGGTTTGGGTGGAGTTTTGGGAAGGGGGGCACCAGCAGCAGAGGTCACGGTGATGTTATCACACAATTTCACAATGGCACTGGACCACATTTCAGGCTCATTTTCCTGCTAAGAAGCCATTTTTCTCACCTTCAACCTGCCCACGCTTGGTCCCACTTTGAGAGGGGGCGGGGCTACTGCTGCGACAGCGAGACCTTTGCTCTGTGTGTGTGTGTGTGTGTGTGTG
>JAPQLA010000019.1:12224151-12234589 GCA_029822935.1 Naso vlamingii
ACACACACACACACACACACACACACACACACACAACACACTGACTCACACAACCATTTGCTGTGTCTTACACTTCCCCCTCCCTTTGTGGTCACGTTTTATTGGCATCCTTCCTCCTTTCTCCCTCCCTCCCCTCAGTCTGTTTGAACGCCTGCTGCTGTTCCTGCAGTCCTCCTCACATCTGTCCTCCTCCTCTCATTCTGCCTGTCCGTCCATCTCCCATCTTTTCACACACACACACACACACACACACACACACCGTGGGTGGCATTTGACTAAAAACACCACATAATTTAGGTGCTTATCTGATTTTTGTAAAAAGATGCAATTATATGTGAGCATTGAGGACATTTCAAATCACTAAATGCATCGCCTCTGTCCATTAGCCTGCCACTGCATCATGAACACACACGCACACACACACACACACGCACACACACGTACAAGGCCAGATGTATCGGAGTGTTCTGTTCTCCTGCAACCTCAAAATAGACTCCTCCTACACATTCTGTCACCCTCTGGCATCACTTCCTGTCTCTGCCAGGTCTGCTTCTGTTGCCACACACAAACACACACACACACACACTCAAACACACACAAGCACACACGTGCTGGCATTCTTCCTCATTCACATCTTCTGCTGTAATAAAACATTTCAGTCGGCCACAATCAGAGCTGTGAGAGGAACGAGGTCTGAGTTCACAGCCTTTTAACATGTGATCCTCAAATGACACACACACACACACACACACACACACACACACACACAGACAAACAGAGCAAACAGTCACTTCCTCTTTGTTTCCAGAGAAGCGCACATGCCACTTTCTAACTAAATTTCAACAGACTTCCTGTTCACAGACAGACATTTCACTGCGATCAGTTCGGGTTGATCTGACTCATCATTCTGAGCTCTAACATTAGACAGTTATTGTATCAGGTAATTACAGACACTGAAAATATGTTGATAGAAATATGCAGTCATTTTATCAATGGACAAAAATATGTAAATGATAATCATATTAAATTTGACCAATATGTTTAAGGTCAGGAGTCAGGTTAGGGGAGGTCAGAAAAAGGGGGTAAAAGTTTTTGCTTTTGTTAAAGGAAAATTTTTCTGATATTTTAAGAGTGATGGAAAGTCTTTTTCATTTTTTATTATCCCCAAATTAATATTCAGTATTTTTTTTTTTTTTTTTTTTTTTAAAGGTTCAAGTGAGAATTTAAATAAGATTTCAGATTCAAAGATTCACGTTTTCATTAGTGAAAGAAATAAAGCTTTCCTGAATACAATTTTTTGGCTTTGCCAGTAATCAACAGTAAATATTTAAAGCTTTGTTCTTTGGGGTTTATCTATCTATCAAATGATCCAAAATGATGAAAATCAACAAACAGAACAGAATCTAGAATGTATTGGCCGGCAAAAAAAACAAACAACCAAACAAAAAGACTATCTAAAACCTTAAATTGAAATTGAATATCTACTCAACAAAGGAGCATTCAAATAGCTGAACATCTGTTTCCAGTCCTGGAAGGACTGGAAATGAGAAATGTTGTGCTTTTGTTTCCTCATAGTGAGCCTTCACAGAGGGAGCGAATCCTCCAGAGTCTGTAACGCTGCACCGCCATGTTTCAACATGAGTTCAGAACAAACCAAACTGTGATTGTGAAGGGCTTTACAACTTTCACTGCTGCTGTATGTTTTCCTACACGCTTCGAAGGGGAGGGAAAAATATTCAGTCGTGCAATCTTCAATGTCGAAGCCAGATGCCGCTGAACCCTACACGCTGGACAAGTAGACACATGTGATGGCCATTTTTTCATTCACGTGTAGCTCACATTTTATTGCACTTTCCAGAAAATCTGGAAAAGAAGTGCAAATGTAGTTTACCTTCAACGTGATCTCATAAGAAGGTGTATAAACAGCACCCCACCTTTAAAAACAAAAAAAAGTATGAAAAACGTTAAAAATAAGCACACCACTCAGCAAAATATAAGCTGTTAAAAGACAGTCCTTCTTAGACATTTAAATGTGGAATGATTCATATTTTTCATTTAAATGTTTTTCTACCAAGAGTCATTTTTTCCTTCACTTTAATCTGAATTGAGACAGTTTGCAAAGAGTTAAATACGTCATATAAAGGTGGTCTGTTGTGTAATAATCTATTCATCGTAGAATAAAGACTGACTGGAAAATTCATGAGATGCTGTTAAAGATTCTTTGTCATCCAGGTTATGGTGATTATAAGTGCAGCATCATAGGCTCTATCTTAAGTCATATGAAACTCAGAACAGTCCGAAGGTTTTGATGTTTGACACAGATTTCATAACTCTGTTTCTAACAGGTGCATTAGTGGCCACTGTGAAAAAAGATAATATATATACGGTACATATACTCCAACAAATATGTTACCAAACCACAACACCATCATAATAATGCAGATTCACACCATGAGATACGTAATCAAATGCCCTGTCTTGGCCCACGCACATCTGCACACGACTCCCATCCTCTGATTGGTCACACAGTGTATCTGCCTGCGTCACAGGCAGGAGCGCCGGTCGCTGCATGCATGCATCCTGTGTGAAGACATTTCCTGCGCTGTTCTTTTTTTAGCTGCGAGCTGTTAGGGCTCCACGTCACTGTGACTGTCTGGCCTCTGCTCTGCATCTTTATCAGACTATCACACACGTGGACGTCACAGTTCAGGATTGCTCCGGGGAATCCGTCGCTGACTGTGTGTTTGCTGATCTGATAACTTGCTCAGATGCTTAACCCATATTTTTTATAGAAAATATAGAAAAAGAAAAAGTTGCAGGAAATTTTAAAGGTGTATTGTTCATTTTTAGAGGATAAGGTTAATAATGTTCTATATTATTCCTGTTGCCCAAAGAAAAACACCAACAACAATCTGATTTCATCATGTACTGTGTGTGTCTAAAGCCTGATGTATCCTATTACTCTGTGCTGAAGATTTGCATTGTTGTCTAAAAACTATTTATAACACAGTTGCACTGGGTGAGATGTTCCCTTATTACTGTGAATACCAACACTGTAGTTTATCTTGACTCTGTTCCAAACACACACACACACACACACACACACACACACTGCCTACTGCAGGAAATACACGCTAGAGCCACAAATCTACATTAACCCACGGATGAAAATAGCAAAAACAACAAATACTCTATTAACTGCTTTTTTAGTTAAGTTTGGAAAAAAAACCTACAGTAATCAGCTGTCGTAGAAAATAGAACATTAAACTACATATTTATGTCTTTCAGAGATACGAAATATAAAATTCCAAACAGCAAAAAAGCAGCCAATATTAACATATGAGAAGGTGGAATTGGCAGGTTTCTTTATTTTGAAACCTGCAGCTTTTCCCCCTTTGGTCGGTTTGTTTGGGCATATGTGAACCCAACAATCACACTCTGTTGTGGAACAAACCAACCAGACGGTGGTCTCGGCACACTTGCAAACAGTCCTTGCAGCGGTTTGTTGTGGAAAAAAAGGACTGAATTCACAAACTGAAACAAATACATCCATGCTGCAAAACATCCTGCACCATCACAAGACATTACCGGAAAGCAGCTGTTGCAGGCTAAAGGTAAAGGTAAACTCATTACACACGAGGAAAGAATGGTGTTTAGTTAAGCAGCATTGAACCAGGCATGAGTCATGAAGTCGGTCACACAGTCACATCTGTGACCTGCCTGAGAACACAGACAAGAACGTCTGGCCTGCAAATCAACAACTGTGTTTGTCTACACAAATGTTACTGTGCCTCGTCACTGCTTCTCGTTGATCCGCGGCTCATGACTGGCATTGATAGTTTCTGAGCTAAATCGTGTTTAAGTCTGGTGCCGTTGTGACAGTGCAGCGCTCTGCTGTACGACTGTGCAGGGCACAGTAACTTTTCCATGGATGCCACAGCTGGCAAAACAGTTTGCAAGCTGGTGACATTTAGGGCAGTAGTTTGTTTGCTTTATCCCATGAACACAAATCAAACCAAGGTCAAAGTTCAACATTTTAACACATTATCATCTAAATCACAACAAAGCAAACCGACTGCAGGTATGAAGCTGCACTTAGACATGCCGGCGGTGCCGTGCTGGTTAGACGGTAATTTTGAACAAATCTTCGTGGTCCCCAGAGGAGCCTCCCCACCCTGCAGACCCCCTGATGGAGAGCTATGAACTTATGACAGACATTCATGTCTCCTTCAGGCTAAGTTGTGATCAGTATGATGATCCCTACACTTTCATTGCAGCACCATTGTCAGTTCCACCTTCAGGACATCAAGCGTCATTATGTCGAACACATTCACTAATCTACTCCCTAGTCTGCATTGACAGCCTTGTGTTAGACTTGTAATGGCACTGATACCAGAATCCGAAAATGCCTCTGATCCTGCTGAAAATGCTGCTATCAGTATCAGCAGGTACACCAGTTTGTTGACCGTACCCAGCTACTTCCCAGTTAGCTTAGACTAGCGTTACATACCCAAAGTCAATTTTTCTTTGCTGCTCTAAAACAGTTCACAGGAAGTTGCGTTGCACTCGCAATGTCAACTTTAGTTTTTGAGAGCAGTGAAGAACAACGGAGAGATTTGATGGAGTGAGCAAAATGTCTACATTTGGAAATATTTTACATTCGAAAGTTCACCCACCAGAAAGAAGGTGACATGAAAGGAATTAGACTTTCCTAGATTTAGTTTTTAAGTTACTTTTACACTACTGTTGTATAGTGTTTCATTAAATCTTTTCATGATTTAAGCAATATCACACGAGAGGGAGCGATGTCATACTGTAATATCGTCACGGCTGTGGTTTGGTCGTAGGCACGAGGCTGCAGGTCGAGTGCTGAAGACAATCGTGGTGATATCACAGCACACTCAGTATCAGCTGCTACGCAGGTTTGGGTATCAGGATCAGTACTGGGAAGGAAAAAATGGTGCCTGCACATCTTGTTATAAGGTGTGTACAGTGTAGTGTAGCAGGAAGCTTGAAGGGGATGTTGCTGAAATCATGCAACTGTGGTGTGGCTTGTTTATAGCCTAATATTAGCTTTTTTCTGTAACGCCAGTGGAAAAATCCCATTGACTTTTTGTCGAGGGAACCAGGGTGACCAGGCTGAAATACAAAAATATGTCATGGGTCGAACTCTATAGCTTGCAAAACAACATTTCAATCAGCCACAGCTGCATGTTGCTTTGAGTGCTTATTATTAGCACGCTAATATGCTAATCTAATACGTTGAACTTAGTAACATTACATCTGCTAAAGTGTGCTGCCATTGTTACTATGGGCATATTAGCACCAGTGTCTTCAAGTACAGCCTCAGGTCGCTGCATGGCTGCCTTGGTCCCGTGGTTTACACTTTAATGTCCATAAAACTAAAAACAGTGTTCTTGTAGTTAATAGTACAAGGACAATAACAGTATTATATGGCAGTAATAGTCACAATTTGTCACTGACAGTCCATCCACACACCAAGTGTCAAAGAGACAGCTGCACAGGACAAGGAACTGTTTTCTTGCTGCAGAAACTGTTTCGTTTTTAAGGTTTTTAAATAGCAAATACATCAGACTAGCAAGGTTTGTTTGTACATTTGCACAATCCTGAAAAAAAAGGGACTAAACAAAAACATCATCCATTTCCTCGAGAGGAAAACTGGCAGCTAATGCCCTTTTCAGTAACAGCGCAAGCCTGCACACTGATTTTAATATAATAATCATAATACCAGTAACAACACGTCCATGAGCCACAAATGCTGTTCAGTTTGTGCGATACTGGAGCCAGAATGAGTCTCTTTTAAAAATATGTCCTGCTTGATTTGAGCATATGTTCTGCTCAAGGACATGTTGTATTTTTATTTAATTGCCTGTGTGGAACATTATGTACCGCTGCTGTTGTACCCGTCTGTGAATGACTTGCAGCTTTCAGACAAACAGCCACTGAAGCTCAGCTTTTGCTCCTCTGAACACTGAAGTCTTAGAAGTAATTGATCCAAATCGTGTGCAGCGTCAGTGTAACACATCTGAGGTTCACAAAGGTCCTTGAAAACAAAATGGAGACAGATTCAGATGGGACAACAGTCAATATTTTTATGCCTTCACACCACAGAATGACCTAAATATGAGAAAGATGACGATCAGTGCCAACAACTCTGTGATGACTCAGTCACAGAAGACAACTCCTCATTCTCATTTAGGGGCAACTTTGAACCCTGTTTTGTCAACTGTCATACATCCAAATTCCTTTTTTTTGTCGCATACTGCAACGTAGTACAGTGAAATGACATACCAACAATATGTCATTTCACTGTACACTATGTTGTATATATGCATGGCATTGTCTGTATTATTAAAACCAATCATTAACAATGATAAACACTATTACAGCCTGAAATCCTCTCCATTGCAGCTTAAAGAAGGATTTTACATGAGTTTAACATGAAAACATTAAACCTCGATATAACCCCGATTTTTCTATGTTAAGCTAGTGATGTATTAGATCAGTGTTGCTACGATCAAACTTTCAGCTGGGGCTGATGTGTAAATTCATATGCTGTGGATATGAGGTGACATTAACACTCACAGTGTGATAATGCAGTAGTGAGCCTCTGATGAATGAAAACCGCGTTCATGAATGTACAAGTCATAACGAAACCTGAGATCACGAAAAAATCATTTCATTATCACAGGATAATGGCTTGTTTTTCCACAATAATGGGATAATTTATCAGGTGAGCTCTGATCATGTGATCAAAAGCGAGTGTGTGGTTCATGATCTCACAGATTTGGTGTCAAGTTCACTGCCAGCTGCATCACTGACGTGTGATCGTCTGTAAAGCTCCAGCCGGGCTCGTCTTCTCCTTAAATGCCGAGTTCTGATCTGAATGTTTTCTCTAACAGAGAGACACAGCGCAGTTTCTGCCTGTGTTGGACTTTGACTGAAGTGCAGTCTGCTGCGCTGATCAATAGATACTCTGTTATGAGACATTTTCAGTGAGCCTGCTTACAGGTGGCAAGAGCATCCACATGCTGACGCTGGTGGAACTGCAGATCTCTGATAAAAATTACTAGAAAAGAGAAACAACAGGCTTTTTTTATTCCGTTATCACAGGAAACGAGCTGTTATCTTGTGATAATGCATTAATTTATCCCGTTATCCTGTGATAACAGAATGATTTTGTGTGTGTGTGTGTGTGTGTGATCTCAAGATAACAATGAAAAAAGCTAGTAACGATCATTGTCGCTCTCGGCTTCCGTAGGTATCAAAGAGGAACCAAAGTACTAAGTAGGTAAAGTTGATATACCATAAAAAAAAACTTTCTGCTTAGACAAGTCTCCACAAAAAAGCAAAAAATAAGCAACAAATGTGAAACTATTGAATCCACACACACAAAAAAAGTTTTGAAATGAAAAAGATAACTGAACTAATTTAAATCTTAAGTTTAAAGATCAAAAAAGAGAGAATGGCAAAGTTTGTTTAGTTTAAGGACGAGGATGGTGACACTTTAACAAAACAGTCCTGACTCACAGTCCACTGGCGGAGCTTTTTCCCAGTGATGTCAGCCGTATCACTGTCTTATCTGCACACAGCCTTTGCCCTGGAGATGTACCGTTGACATATAAACTCCACTGTAACCGTTATCATCCGCAGCTTTTGTACTTCTTGTCTGTGTTGACTAGTTAGAGAGATTGTTTAGCCAAACTGCTGTTTCCGTGGTAGAGACTGAAGTCTCATTGTGGAGGAGGATGACATGAACAGGTGGATATATCTTAAGGTTACGATTGCCAGATGGAGAATCTTCTGCAGTCACTTCATCATAATTCAGGGTGGGCAAGAGGAAGCAGATGATGATGATGATGATGATGATGATGATGATGACGCGACGACAACGATGATGATAGTGAATTTTATTAACCCTTTAATGCTCACCTTCTTGTGAAGATGGTATATTTTGAAGATTTGTGTTGTGACGTCATGCTGAGTGAAACTAAAACGCCTCTCCGCCTGACCAATGAAACCGTCCACCTCCTCCTCCTCATATCTGATGGCCCTGCTGAGTCCACACTTCCTGCTCTTGTCAAGAGGAAATACATCATACTGAAATATAATTCAGTGTCTTTTGCACAGTGTAAACAAACTTGACAGGCCTTGTTTGCTTAATGGTCTGGTGTCTTAATGTTTTTTGTTGTTTATTTGCCTTGTTACATGTTGTTGTACCAATGACACAGGCCGTCAGTTTGGTGAGCACCATATTATAACTGACAGAAACACTGACCAAAACCACAACCGTGTTTTTTAAAAGAGCTAGGCTGTGTACAACGTGCAGTGAGTATAAACAAACTGCAATCATTTGCAAACAAATTGTGTTTACTGACTTGTTTGAAATGTGTCCTGGCATTACAGTCATAACTAACATATGTTTACAGAGTTCAACAAAGTTAATGTGGGTTTGCATGAACATTCTGGAATCTGAGTTGCACAAACATAAAACTGTTATCACTGTCACAACTTTCTCTCTTCTTGACTCAGAGGCTGCTGAAAGGGAAAGTTGAGTATTTTTGCAGTGTGGTTGCATGAGGTTCGTATCGTCAGTCTGACCGTCTGCAGGTGGAGATCAGCGGTGCCACTTTGAGAAGGAGAACAAATCACCACATATATAAATGTTTACCTAAAATATCAGTATCCGTTCATTTGTAGCCACACTAAATGTAGGTTTTTTTCACCGCTTTAGTTTGCCACCAGACAGATGTTTATTTCATTTAATATGCAAGTGCGTGTAGTAATGTATGGATGGACTACTGCTGGAAAAATGTAGAGCCAACAAGGTTATAATAGCTTGGGATTTTTCATTAGTTTTTATTTTTATTTCATTTGACTTTTTTCAATTTCACTTTACCTTTAATTGGTTTTTAAAAGTAAGTTTTGTAGTTTAGTTCAGTTAAGTTTTTCTTTGAAAAAAGCTCAATTTCAGTTTAGTTTTAGTCTTTGCCGCTTTCTCCCGACTTCAGCCCTCACCGCCATAATGCTAGCATGGTTGGTTTGATATTTTCTCAACAACTGTATTTTATTTGAGTTAGTTGTGTAAACCTAAAATACAATTTTTGTTTTCTTTTCTCTTCTTTTTTTTGCGATTTTTATTCTTATTTTATTTCAGTTAACAAAAATGCTTTTTTCTATTCTAGTTTTCATGATTTTGTTAGTTTTTGTTGACAATAATAACCTTGAGTGCCAAAATAAACATCTGTCATGGTGATAAACTAAAGCAGTGGAAAAAACTCCTAAACTGAGCGTTTTGAACAGATACTGATTTTTAGGTATATATGTGGCTAAAAGCGTTTTTCTGCTGACCCCATCTGCAACAGCACAATGCTGACTTCAGCTGCAGAGATTCCTCCTCCTTCTCCTAAAGGTGACGCCACTGATCTCCATCTGCAGAAGAACCTCATACAACCACACTTCAAATACACTGAACTATCCCTTTAAGATGCTGGAAAGAAGAGTCAAGGTTGACGATGACTGGGATGAAAACCTGAGCGACCAGAACAACCAGATCGACATCGACAGCATCACTGAGTTTCAGGGTGTAGTTACCTTCCTGTAATCTGACAGGAAGCTGCTGCTGCTGCTGATGACGATGATGAAGAGGCCCTGCGGCTGTAAACACTACCTGCTACCTTTTGTGTTATTCAGCAGCTGTTTCTGGTCCAAGCTGCTGTGGTGATGTTGCGTAACTCTTGTATTATCACTCTTTGAATCGGTGTCAGGTCATGTGGGGAAGGAAGGATGTGATTCAGAATTCTATCATAATCCACAGGAAGTGGTGTGACCCTGGAAGTTATTTGTGTGTGCGTGTGTGTGTGTGTGAGAGAGAGAGAGAGAGAGAATTTGTTTGTTTTAATGTGTGTGTGTGTGTGTGTGTGTGTGTGTGTGTGTGTGTCTTAACTGTAAACATGAGATTAGTGGCATCTAGCCAGACTGGCGCTGGGTTGTACCACCCTCCTCCCTCTTTCAAAGGATTGACCCTGTGAACTGTGGCTTCATATCGACAAACAGCCCTTTAATTTGGAAATACGATGTGAGTGTGAAGGAGTAAAAAGAAATGCTGTGTGTGTTAATCAACAGCCCTACACATCAGCTAAACCTTAATGAACTTTAGACAATGAGAGCAGGAACACTGAGTACACCTTCAACATGTTTATTACGCATAAAACAGCAGCTTGAAATGTGAGGTAACATTTTTTTCACAGGTCAAACATGAATGAGACATTTCAGCGACATAAAAACAGAGTTCAGATCACTGGGCTTTTGACGGCCCGTTGATTTTCAAAGCACCGTGTGAACAGAACATACGAAACAGTTCCCAAGCAGTAGTATTGATCTGTCAAAGTCCACAGCAGCAGTTGAATATATGTCC
>JAPQLA010000019.1:12351052-12362498 GCA_029822935.1 Naso vlamingii
CCATGTTATGTTATTTTTAGACTCACATTCACACTTTATGTCATTTTAGAATCAAATACGTATCAAACGTGAACCGCAGGGTGCATGCAACAGGAGAAGACAAATTACACAGAATGCTACATAAAGACCTCTGCCCGTCCCTTCCTTGTTCCTGCACGCACAGTCCAAAGAATAGTTTCTATCTTCTTGTCTGGAACTGGAGGCAAATAACAAAAAGAAAAAAAGTTGGCATATCCCTTTAAGGACTCGCTGCTGTTTTCCTTCTGATGAATCGTGGAGTCATTGGGTTTCAGTTGATGGTTGTACAAGAAGCAATTTGAAGATGTCAGTTTGGGCTCTGGGAAATTGTGAGGAGCACTTGTTGCTTTTTTGAGACTAAACAATCGACTAACTAGTCATGAAAACAATTGACAAATTAATCGATAATAAAAATAAGTGTCACTTGCAGCCGACACAGGCGTCACCTGTAAGAAATGGGCGTTGTCATCAGTTTGCAGAAGCTCACTGATCTCCTTGTCTCTCCTCCTCAGCTCCTCCAGGTCTTTCTCCAGCATCTCGATGTCTCGCTCGGCCCTGCCGACTACTGTTCGCTCCTTTGCCTCCAGCGTCGCTCGGACCTACAGTGCACATGATGTTTGGATCAAAAGAGCCTTACAATACCATGATTGTATTTACAAGTCACTTCAAGCAAAGTTTAGAGTACTGTGGCCAAAACGCCCTGAGGACAGATCTGATGATGATCAAGTGCTGAGGTAGTGTTACAAACACTTCTGTCACTGTCCGTGTGTTTTTGTGTCAGTTGCTGAGTGCTGCCACACTCGCTCGCCTTGTAGAGAAAGAAATACTTTTTGGGACGTTTAGCTGCTGAACTCTCCTTCTTAAACTTATTCTAGAAAAAGTCTTTGACTTTGAATGATCCAAATATAAATAATTCATAAAACAGAATGATTTAAAGTTATAAACGCTGAACTCTAGGCCCACTGATGAGTCAGCTTCTGTTCAAAGGCATCTGTTTTTTCATTGCTGTTTCTGAGATGCTGGAAGTCAGATTTTTGCCGTAAATTGCTACCACCTGATACACTGGACAGAAGTGAGAAACTTAATTTGAACAATGGTATAAAGAACGATTACTTGGTTATTATTTAACAATTACAGTTCTCATGAACATCATCAGATCTGTGATTTTTCTCCACTGTGCTACTTTTACTGCTTATAGCTAATTTAGCTACCATTTCATGCAAAATCCCCAAATTTTACCAAACAAATCTGTACAAAATTCTGTTCACAATATCCAATTTCAGTTAATGTAACAAGAGATACATATCTCACAAGTAACAGGTATGGAGCAGGTACTGGTTTTCAGACGTCACCTCTTATTTTGTATGTCCGTGGTGAATTTTCACTTGTTCTCGTTTTCAGTGTTCTAGGTACAACAGGTTAGTATGTAAGAGTATTAGGGTCACAGATGATAAAAAAAATCAGAGGATACTTTTTTTTTCATCATGCACTTTAAGAAAAAAGTTTGAGAATAAACTTGAAATAAGGAAGATTTTGAGACTAGGCTATGAAGCGGTGCCTCTACAAATCGCCGTGAGGAGATGAACTGGTGAAACTGTACTTCAGAAACAAAGAAATTCTTTCTCTTTCAGTGCACAGACACAGTGCACTCATCAGTATTGGGACTTTTAAGAGCCTGTGACATAAATTGTGTCTGTGGGCGCCCGGTGGCTCAGTTGGTAGAGCAGGCGCCCCATATACAGAGGCTGTGTCCTCGCTGCAGCGGCTGCGGGTTCGATTCCACCTTGTGGCCCTTTGCTGCATGTCTTTCCTTCTCTCTCTCCCCTGTTTCCTGTCCACTCTTCAGCTGTCCTGTTTGTAAAAAAAAAGGCACAAATGCCCAAAAAACATCTAAAAAAAAAAAAAAAGAAAGAAAAGACAAAAAAAACCCATACAAGCTTGGAAGAGGTGTAAGCTGAAATTGCGTGTAATGCAGTTTGTCTTCAGAATTTGTTCGTCAGAGCGCGTTGGGAGCTTTGTTGCAGTAATGCCTGTGTCTCTGAAGCGGCGCATGCCGGAGCTCCACACCTTCAGGATCAAGTAACTCGATCAACTGTCTCATTTTGTCCTGTGATCCAACATGTCCCCTCTGAACGGCACACAGGTGTAATCATCAATAGCTTTGGATTTGGCTTAGGATTTGTTTGTTACCCACTATTTCAGCTTGCACAAATGCAGCCACCTTTCCCAAGCTTGTGTGGTTTTTCCTTCTGTGCAGACTCTGTTAGCTGAAGAGCGAAGCTGATGTGGTCAACGCCCCACGAGGCCATTAACACACACCAGCTCACAAACACTACAAACATTCAGTATACAGGAAAAGGACAATCAGCTGATCCAAGGCTCTCCACTGTACACGCTCTGAGTGGAACACCAGAGGAGACAAACATCCACACCTGGAGAGCAACAGAAGGAGAGCGAAAACTCCCTTCATGACTCCAGGAAGAGGGAGAAACAGGCGTGTTACGTACAGATGCGCGCAGGCAGCGAGCGCATGTATGCACGCAGTAAACTCATGTGGAACAAACAGGAAACCAGGGACGGATGCACTGCAGCATCCAAACAAACTTGTACAGTAAGGCAGAGACTCAGGCACACCGCAGCCTACAGTGCACACACACCTGCTCTACGAGGGTCAGCGTGTGCGCAGCTCGCCCAAGACTGGCAGTGACTGACTGATCGTTCAGCACGCTCAAAACTAAACGAGTCAGAGAGAACACAGACGCATCACGTGGAGGTATGAAAGAACACGGTGAAGCCCACGACGCCGCTGTACAAATGTCTCTCACTGTCGTCCTCCTGAGGAGAGCTGTGGACGAACACGGAGCTCCGGTTGAGTGGGCATGAACACCAGGCGGGGGCTCCACCCCCACAGCGGCGTATGCCTGTGACGGCCTCACACAGCCAGTGAGCCAGGCGCTGCTTTGACACAGACTGATCATGCACACACAGTCACTGTCTGTCTGTCTGTCTGTCTGTCTGTGACCCCAAAGTAAGAGCACACTACTGCATCACTTCCATCGGCGCTTTAGAGGATGCCCGGTGTGACCTCCCGCTGACAGAGGCACCGAGAATGGACTCATTCATTCATTCCCACTTTTTTCTCCATGACAAAAAAATCTGCCTCATTTCAAGAATAAACTCCTAAATTCTTCCTCCTCTGATTTTTTTTTTTCTTATCCGTGGCCCAAATACTTTTCTGTAGTTTGTGAGCGATATGGAAACCTCAGATTATTTTCACACCAAACTTGATTTTTTAATAAAATCTTTTTTTTTCCTTCTTAAAAACAACCGACAAATGACAAAGAAATCACTCCAACAAGTTTTGATTAGCAAACTGAATTTCCCTGTTGAGCTTAAAATGCTAGCTGCTAACTTTTCTGTTGTGCTCTCTGTAGTTTCAGGGGAGGGTTTTTACATTTGCACAGAAGCCTGTAATCATTTGAGAAAACAGATTTACATGCATTTTTTTCTATCATCGTAAATCAAAACAACAGAGTTTTAAGGCTCCTGGAACCAAACACAAGCCGAGAAACAGAAAACTGCTTTTCATTGCAAGAAACCTTCTTAAACCACTAATTCAAATTAATAGACAAAATCCATTTATTGCCCCGCCATGCTACTGCTGTCACTACTGTAATGTTTCAAAAGGACTTTACATCGACAACTACTGGTTTAGCATTTCAGCGGATACTTGAGGCCTCAGCTCCTCACCTCGGCCCTGGTCTTCTCCAGGCGCAGTGCCATGTCTGCAAACAGAGCTTCACTGTCCTCCAACACAGCTGAAGCTGACACCTGAAACACAAACACACAGAGTGGCACACAAAACTGAACAAAGTAAATACTTATTACACTGTGAAGCAGAGAGTCCTGACTTTTAGGAAAAACAAACTTTCTATGAAACACTGAACCTTTACTGATAACCATATCTGCACCGAATCAACTGATACATCCCTACTTCAGCCCACCAGTCTTAAGTTTAAAACGATGTGTAATGTCCCACTTCAACACCGCCCCAACAGGAACTCCAAACTAAAACAGAAACAGTTTCTGTTTGATCCCACATGACAAATATGTTGAAAATATAAAGCTAACCTTCCATGAGCTTAAAAAACAGGCAATATGTTTTGCTTTGGGGTTTTTTTGTTCAAGTAACTACATGAATAAGTATGTGAAGCAAAAAAAAAAAAAAAAATCAAAGGTTTTCCGGCACAATTACATCTTTTGCTGGGGTCTAAAGGGCAAATGGCCAATTTTATAATTCACATCAAGACAGAAATCAGAGCATCCGCGAAGAACAAAACTCTCTACAGAACAAAAACGAACAAACAAACAAAGCACAAAAGCCTCAGTGCAAGTTATCATATTCAACTTCATGTAACCGAGGTCAGAAATGAAGTTCTGCCCTCTAACACACTGACACCAAACATCTGATTAAAGGACAATTTCAGCGTTTTATCTCTTCACTGAGTTTTGTGGTGGAAACTGCTGAACAGTTCTTGTGAGTGTGTGACTGACAGAGAGAGGCGAGTGTGTGAGACTGACGTTACCGTGGAGACCACGTCAGTTTATTAAATGTCAAGTCTATTTATGTCTCTCTTATCTCATGTCCTTTACCCAGCTCACGGTACAATACACAGCTGTACATATGGACGCAAAATACTTCAGTATTGTTCAGTTTGAGAGTGTTCAATAAGTTTGTCATAACTAAAAGTGATTGACAGTTATCATATATTGATTGAAATGCAAGAATCTTCAATCAAAGGAAGGTTGAGTGGATTTAACCTGATGGAGTTCACAGCACAGAGCTGCTCACAGACGGCTCGAACAGCAACAGCTGCTTCCTTCAGGATGTTCAAACATTTGGACAAACAACTTTATGAAAACCTCCAGACCTTGTATACTGAGATTCTGCATGTCTTTAGGTACAAACTACTGTGTGTGTGTGTGTGTGTGTGTGTGTGTGTGTGTGTGTTGCACCTTGAGGGACTCCAAGCTTTGCTGAAGCTCCTCTAACTCCCTCTCTCCACCCCGTGTCCTCTCCTGGATTGTCCTCTGGGACTCCTGCAGCTGCAGCTGAGACACAGACGGTCAGGCGGTGAGTCGGCGGTCTGTGATTCTCTGCTTTAACTTCATACAAATATTCTGTTACAGAGGAGGTTTAGACGGCGGCTGTGCTTTCTGCTGCACTGATTCTACTGATGATCACAGACATGCTGCTGCCATCACTTTCATCATGAAGGGAACATTACACTTTAAAGAATACAGGCTTCAGTTTTGTGTACAACTGGCGATTTATACTTTAGACCATACAATAGATTCACATTTCTTAAGAAAACTCAGTTCTTAGTGAGGAACTCCACGTTCTTAGATATATCAACTTTGAAGACATTGGCTGCCGCTCTCATCCAAAGTAACTGTGGTTATGCCTGTAACTGCCGGTGCAGTAGTATCCAAATTAGATTACAAAGAGCACAAAATAAGCTCGTCAGAGTGACGCCTGAACTCCCCCCACGCACCCACCCAGACCGTCCACACCTTAAAACTCTTGGATGGCTCAAGGTGGAGGACAGAGTGGCCATGCTTACGCTCAGACCGTTACACAGTGTGCTTCTAAAATCCTGCACCAAATTATCTTAAGGAACATTTTAAAAGGGTTAGTGACTCCACCAACCACAGGACCAGAGCTAGTGATTACGAGGTGAGCAGTTTTAGATTTAGGACTTCATCTGAGGAGAGTACCGTTGAGTACTCTGCTGCTGCGGCATGGAACAGTCTACCAGGATCTACACAAGCCATCGACTCCAAGAACCAGTTTAAAACAACAGGCTGCTCTGTGCTCTTGTTTTTCAAAGATAATTAACTCATATATTTGAAATGTACAGATGCTGTAGCTGCTGTACAAGTTTTTGTCTGTTAATTTGCTGACGCTGTCAGAGGACCACAGTGGAAATAGGTCTCAGACTTTTCTCTGTTTATATCCTGGTTAGTCAACGAGTGCTCACCCCGGCTCCCTTCCAGCTGTTTTGCACCAATAAGGGACCATGGACCATGGATTTTTTTAACTTTCAAATAAAACCAAACTCAACAAAACTGACCAACGGGCGTCACTGACAGAAAAAGGTGCAGTCTGTCTGTTACGTCAGCGCCACTGATTCATCAACTCACAGCACAGTTAGGCCCCATTCAGACCAAAGCGGTGATGCGGTGGAAAGGGAAGTTCTCCCAGTCATTCCACCGAGGTTCATCTGATCACACTGCAGCTGAGCAACTCGCAGGACTTTTGGGAAAAAGATGCAGCAGCCGTGCAGCGGACAGTCCAGGCAGAGTCAACTTTTGGAAAAACGCAACAAGCCGTCGCGCCGCAGAGGCCAATCAGACGTTCAGAGCCACAGATTCCAACCTGCACAAACCTCATTCAGACTACAGATCACTGAGTCAGCCCGACCACATTCACAGTGTTTAGGATCATTTTGCTGCGTTTCTCTAAAATGACACTTTCATGAGAAGGTCCAAAGTCCAACACTTAAACACAGTGACTGAGTTCTCAGTGTGTGTGTGTGTGTGTGTGTGTAATGCGGGTGTGTTTCTGCTGACAGCAGTACAGTTGTAGGTCACAATCCGTTTCAAACATGAGTTTTTTTTCCCTCAAAATATCTTTTTTTGAAACTGGGAATTGATGCACATGTCACAAAATCAGTAGCTATCCGATATCTGCCCTGTTTGTTTTTTGGAGCACAGGCCTGTTGGTAACGTTACCCTCCAACTGTAGGACACGCTGATCACAGATCGATCACAGATCGATCACAGATGTCGCCAGAGAATTTGAGAATCCTCTCGTGGTTTTTCACATGTAGCCTGAGGACATTTGCTCCAAGATTACACCGCAGGCTCGGGTTTTTTTGTTTGTTTGTTTGTTTTCTTTTGAAACCAACAGTATCGGCCCTTCATTCGTGACACGTGATGAAACCTCAGGTGTGCATCAGTACCTGTCTCCTCGCTCTCTGGGCATCCACATTGTGCGCCTCCTCCTGGTCCGCCTCGCACAGCAGGCAGTCCCCGCTCCACTCCACCGCAGCTTCCGCCTCGGAACCGCCGCCTGCAGGCTCCAGACCCAGGCGGTGCTGCGCGCACAGCCGCTCCGCCAGACTCTCCACCGCCGCCACCAGCTTGTGCCGCCGCAGCGTGCCGACGTCCCGGTGCGGCAGAACGTGGAGCTCGCAGAAGGAGGCCAGGCAAACCAGGCATGACTTGACCGCCCTCAGCTTGCTTTCCACCGGGCAGAAGTCGCACGGCACGTCGCCGACTCCCCCCAGGTAAGGCTCCGGCGCTGTGACCATTTCGCTCAGCTTGAGTTTGCCGACGACCTCGGCGAGCACCGTGTTCCTCCGCAGCACCGGCCGAGGGCTGAACGTCTCCCGACACTGGGGGCAGCTGTACTGGCCCGACTCCGCCTGGTCCCAGTAGTTGTTGATGCACGCCATGCAGTAGGTGTGTCCGCAGGGGGTGGACACCGGGTCCTTCAGGATGTCCAGGCACACCGGACACTTGAACTGGCTCTCCGTCACCGAGATATTCGCCTGGGCCATCTCCGGAGCTCGGCTGCTCTCTGATCCGCCTGTTGACTCCGGCTGTTGGTGGAGAAGCTTTCCTGACTGTTGCTGCGAAGGGGCGGGGCTTCCGCAACGTCACGCCGCTCATGGTGCTCATCCCTGAGTATCGTCTTACAGGTGAGTCAGTTCGCACGAATGTTAAAAACAAGCAGTAAGTGGGCAAAAAGAGTAACGGACTAGGCCTACATGAAACTAAATTACGTAGTTTGTTTACAAAATAAATGTAACTGTAATCAGTCACAGTTACTGAGAGGGAATGCGTCACTGAATTACAGTTACTTATGAAGATGTTAATGATTACAAAGGCAGTCACATAGTTACATAATCCTGTCTGTGCATAATATTTCATTTATTTCGTCCTTAGTTTGAATTCTCGCAGTGAAACATGACGGCAGTGCTGAGTTCCCCTCGTTCTTAGGGATGTAAGAAAATATAAATATATGTCAATATCGCAACAATATGTTTAGTGATATTGTATCATTGAATTTTAATTAGGCCTAATTTACATGACAGTATTTGTCACAGTGGTTTATTCTTTTTGTACTGCATGTGTACTTTATTGCCCTGAGTACTTCTAATGTTTGAAGGTGATGAAGGATGTTTTTTATGCCTTCAACAGTTTTTCTGTGGCCTTAAATGTTTTTATTGCTCAGGGAGTGCTCTCTGAATTTCGTTATATTGTCGTATGACCCTCAATGAAATGACAATAAAGCTTAAATTTTACTTGACTTGATTGCACAAAATATTGCTGTGATATTCTGATTACATAAAAAGTACATTTTTTATGAACTTAGATTTTATGGATATTGTGGTGTGTTCTTTATACAATGACAGTTTTCCTAAAATTAGATAAAGATAAATTGAATGAAAAAGTTGTAATATTATCACATTGTAAGCCCTGAATCTTGATACGTACCGTATTGCCAGTTTCCAATATACAACCCTACTTGGTAAAATATAGTCAAATCAAAAGTATACAGCATCTTGAACAACAGATACATTTGGTGGTTGATTACTTCAAAGTCACTTACTGGTGATGATGGCATCATTTGCTAAATCACCTTGATCGGAGGAGGTTGGACTCAAATATGGAGCCTTCAGTGTGAAAAAACGTTCATGTGAGGCATGAACTGGAACAGACGTGTTCTCTGTCTCTTCACTCAGTCTTGTTCAGTGTCTGAGACTTGAGCGATGTTTTCTCTCTGAGCCAGCAGGAGGCCTCTCCTCTGAGCAGCACAAAACATGAAGACATGTCTGCAAAGTCCTCAGTGTCTTTTGTCTCTGACACAGGGTGATGCTGTGAGAATGCACAGGCCACCACAGTTTAAATTTGTACACATGAGTATGTAACGCCCCCTGCTGGCACTTTAATGTGGTGCAACTCACTGCCCACTTGTCACTAATGTAAATACAACAATGAAACATTTCACCAGTTAGTTTAACACCTGATGGGCCGCATTCCACACAGCGGGGCTGGAGCCAGTCTTTCACATAATCTTTTGTTCTTCTGTTTGCTTTTATAATCGGCACAAGTGCTTTCAGTGCAAATTGTTATATCTAAAATCATACTATATGATACAGTTCCATTTTAAAACAATACAATGGGGGGGGGGGGGGGTCACCAGTTAACCTGCATGTGTTTGGACTGTGGCAGGAAGCCGGAGAACCCGGAGAGAACCCACGCAGAAACGGAGAGAACATGCAAACCCCACACAGAAAGGTCCTACCCCGGCCGGGGATCAAACCCACGACCCTCTTACTGTGACATGACAGTGCTAACCACTCAACCTCCGTGCCGACCAAGGAGACAGCTTATAATGTTTTAAATATGAAGCCTGACTGTGTGTTATGCTGTTATTGGGATATTACAGCACATCTTCTCTCCCTTAAAGCTGCACTGAGTATAAAGAAAAAACACCAATAATTTTTTGATAAGACTTGAAAGATGTGGGCATTTAACAGACAGGGAGGGTCACACATGCCACGTTGCTTCGTGGGAAGCTGTAAGTTCAGGCTTTTGGAGTCTGACAGCGTCTCTAAGTCGGGATGTCTTGGCCTCAGAGGCATCACCTTTGAGTTTCACCACTTTTTGAAGGTAAATCACTAATCCCCCGACTTTTTATAAGTGAAGCACCTCCACCTGCTTTTTTTAAACTGCTGTGCATAATTTGAATGCTTTTGAATGTTCTGTGAAGTTATATGCTGTCTGTTGTCGTCTCTGATGTGCGCTGTCATTCTGTAACGGCTCCGTGAATTGAATTTCATCAGCAGTTCAGTGGGAGATTGAAGCTTAAGAGGGGGATTTTCAGGTACTTAAGCTTTGCTCTGCTTGAGTCATATCACACACACACACACACACACATAAACACTTACACACACACGCACGCACACATGCACGCACACACACACACAGGTCACTTCACCTGCCTGTGGAGATAAGTGGTTTCCTCTGTGAGGTTCAGTGTGTCAGAGGGATCCAGGCTTGGTGTCTCCTCATGCACTGATGCATTTTACAAAATGATTTCAGGTGAAGTGAGGACAGCAGCAACACATTTACAGAAAGCTTCTTTAAAAATGACCTGCATCACACTTAATCATAGCCTTTGAAATGCCATTAAAATAAAGGCTAAATCTAAATTAGATGCTGGAAAAACATCTTTTCAAATAAATTTTGTCCAGTTTTAATGAAGGTGTCAAATCAGTGCATTCAGGATGTACAACTTAATTTCATTCTGGTTATTCTAAAGGTTTATGGTATGTTTGGCTCAGAAAAAGCTCCCGCAGCTGTTGATCTTATGACTCCTTTACTTTCCTCAATCGCAGTTCTTGAGTGCCGTCCAAGTCTGTGTGTGAATGCGAGCTCAGACTGGGCAAACACACAAAGCCCTGAAAGGGGTCTGGTCCCTCGACTCCCCTGGCCCTTTGTTCAAAGTGGGGCTGTGATGTACTCGCTGATTTAGAAAGGACCCTTTTCAGCTGGGCCGTAAGGCGATCCTGGGCCTTTCCTGGCCCGGGTGTGCCCCAGGGTGGGTGTCTCTGGTTTACCTGCGGGACCAGGAGAGGCGGGGTGGGGTGGCCAGGTCCCCTGGGCCAGGTAGTGGAGAGGAAAGCAGCTGGTCAGTGGGAGGGGGGAAGAGAGATGTAGAGAAAGGAGGGGAGGGATGGAGGGATGGATGTAAGGCGAGAACGCTGAGAAAGGACAAATAAACAAAGGTGGCGATGAGGGTCTGAGGTGAATTAATTGTATTAAGCTCTTTCTGCCTTTGGTGACAGTCTCCAGAGACAGCAGCACAGCCAGCAGCAGATACAGTGTCAGACTGTAGACCTGCAGCTCTGCGGGAGTCAGCCACAGGGAAAATATGTTATGGGCCCTTATGGACAATTCATTGTATTTATGTTTTTTGTTTCTTTGTTTCTTTGTTTTTTCAGGTCTATTTGAATGTAGATGAAGTGGTACCATGTCAAAAAATTAAATTTAATTGTGAAAATTTGCTTCAAGCATTTTTGAACATCATCACTAAGCAGGGGGTTAAATAATACAGCGTTTCCCACAAAATCAGAATGTAATTGTGGCGGAGGTTGTTGCGGGGGTTAGGGGTTAGGGTGGGGGGGCTGCGGTTCAATTGTAACATGATGAAAAAACAGGCTTTATATTTACTCAATCAGCATTTTATTGGTTTTGAGTCTCGCTGTCTGTAACTGCTCTGACATAACACTTGTTGTCAGTATGGATGGCAACTTTTTTTTTTTTTTTTAACATGTAATCAATAAAGAAAAGT
>JAPQLA010000019.1:12436239-12446872 GCA_029822935.1 Naso vlamingii
GGAGGAGGAGGAGGAGGAGGAGGAGGGAAGACGGTGGACAGATGACACATGGACAGGTCGAGAAGTACGCACTACAAGTTATGGCATTAGATTTACACATACACACCACTCTCAGTTGTGTCATTGGTATCGATCCGCCCATCACCAATGGTTATACTGGGTCACTGGTTTCATGAGATCGTCTACATGTGCGTAAACTGGGTGCCTCGTCTCGCTCGTATATGCTCCCCTCATCCTCACCTGTGTTCAATCACACGTTCAGTTTACAGTTTGGAGCCAAATTACTCATCCACAGTGTGCAGGCAGACCTCATTAACTCGAGGTCCTCGGCTCACATGGCGTGGGAGGATCTGTGTCATCATCTTACATGCAGCCCGGAGACAGACTGCTGAATTTCTGTGACACGGTTTGAGTCATCTGCAGATCCGAAGCTGTCATCCACTATGGTGTGGCACTTCCGGGTCATGCAGGAGTGATGTGGCTGTGAAGCTCACACTCAAAAACCCTCAGATGAATTTTATTTAAACTGAAGGGATTTATGTTATATCCTCGGCAGTATTAAAAAACTGGTTGCTGGCTAAGATCGGGTCGGGAAACAAGCGCTAAGATTACTATATCGGATAGACGCCGTGGGAAAGACACAATGGAAGAAGCCATGAGGCTGATGCTGAGTGAGATGGAGGGGAAAATCTCTGATCAAATCAGAGGATTCAGAAGTGAGTTTCATGATTTCCGTACAGAGATGAAGAGGGACTTCAGCGAACTGCAAGAAGAAGTAAAATCTCTGGCTTCTTATTTAAAGGAAACTACTTGCAGAGTGGCTGACGCTGAAGCATCACGGTTGGTTGACGTTACTTCTGTTGACGTTCGACAATGTTTTCAAATTAAACAGAGCTAGCTCGCTCGCCCCTACCCATCTCCACCCCTCCCCATCTCCGCCTCTCTCCATCTCCGCTTCTCCCCCTCTCGTGCTCCCTGACATGAACGTGCATGTCAGAGAAATTTCGTGCTAGCCTGATGATGACGTTGCTGCGGTGATGGCCCAAACACCTTCTTCAGGCTCTCGGTGCTTCTGAACGTCTCCTTCTTGGTCCTGTGTCAGCCATTTCAAATTTCCAAAAAATACTGGTTGTTGTCTCGCTGTCAGCGTCGGCGTCCTAACTTCTCTCGTCTACTCCACTCCCCCACCCCCCCTTCATGTGCACACACACACGCACCCCAATCCCTCTAATCGGTGATTGGCTGGTTGGTGCAGCCTGGACCACAGTGTTTTTGGAGCCTGGGCTGTCCACAGAGACCGGACTTTTTTATTGTAGCAACCCTGCAGGGTCAATATGGGAGGGACTCTTGGGGAAAATAATCCATGTTGGAGGGAAAAAGAAGCCAGCAAAGACACTGCCTCCCATGTAGCCAGGTTAAGTCAGTCTAGAACAGACAGACCCGTTTGTTGTCTTTGGCTGCCTCCCAACCTGTTCTTAGGTGTGCATTAAGGGCATTAAAACCTGGTGCACTGGTTAAACGTGAACCACCGTCTCCTCACCCTTTTGCTAAGTTAGTCAGAAGGGGATCACTAATGCCACTAAAAAAGAAATTTATATATATATATATATATATATATATATATATATATATATATATATACATATATACACACACACACACACACACACATACATATATATACACACACACATACATATATATATACATACACACACATATATATATATACATACATACACACACGTAAGTTTGTGTGGCTTCAGCAGATTTATGCATTCCTCTTGATAATATAATATTTTACTATGCTGTATGTACTATGAAAACATTGTTCCACTGGGCTTTAAAAAAAAAAAAACCTCTACCTTAAAAACATCAGCTGATAACAACTTTGTGTTGCATTTAATAGCTTTCTTTGGTAGCTGTTTGATCATATTGGATATTTTTTGTCAGGAGAAGTCAAAAACAGTGAATCCTTCAAGTAGTTTCTACCCTATGAAACCTGCACTGTTTAACGTTTCTGTCTTGTAACGTCCCAGACTTCCTTTTGACTTCATTGGCTGTTTTTGCACATCACTAAAGCTTTACTACCATTAATTACAGAGAACAGGAGCGTTTATAGGGCCAACAGGTTGACTGCTGCACTCATCAAGGCAGTGACAGATGGTTGCAGGTTTGCGTCTCCCAGCATCCAACTCACATTTTTATAGACTGTCTGAAAATGGCTGCCATTACACAGTGCAGTGTGGGCCAATAGGCCCAAAGCGCCCAAGACATCTGTTTCTACAGAAACAACAACAACAACAACCAAAAAAAACACATTGTTGCTGGCCTAGGCAACCTACCTGTCACAACCGAACTAGGACTTGGACCCAAATGCACAACACAATAAACGAGGTTCAAAAGAAACGTCTTTAATGACAAAGTACAAATACAAATCACTCCAACGGAGGAAAAACTTAATCAGAAATAAAAGAATCACTTAACTTAAAATTACTATTGACACTTGGAACAAAAAAAATCACTCATCAGATGAAAAACTTCTATGACAAAGAAAAGACCAGACAAAGTATCAAAATAACACAAGACTACAGCATAAGCAAGACAAAGTATCAGAAGGGAACAAAGCCTGACTGGACAAGATGAAGATGGCGTTGGTTCTCTGACAGACGTGACAAGGACATGACAAGACGAACTGGCACAGAACAAAGGGAAATGCAGACTTAAATACACAAGGTAATGGGGAACAGGTGGAAACAATCAGGACAATCAAAAAAGGAGGGAAAACAAGTGTGGAGAACACATTATGCTATACACTGTGTATGTGACTAATAGAGTACCTTTACCTTGACCTTGAAAGAAAGAAAATCTCATATCTGAAGATTTATCCCTTTGGAAACACCTGCACTTTAAAAACTTTAATGGTTTCTTTCTTCACTGTCATGTTATTTTTCTGCAGGCTGTTTCTTATCAGCACATAAAGTGGGTTTTATGATTTCATACTGTTGGAACATGTTATATCTCCGTGTGAGTGCTGGTCCTGTAAAGAATTGGTGGTGAACTCATGGTACTGTTAACAAACTTTACTTTTACTACTTTACTATCACTTACCAGCAGAGAGCTGTAGATCAGAGATTTGCGTCTAACCCTGACCCTACGATGTGGGTTAGATAAAGTAAAATAATCTAATTTTAGAACAGCATATGGATCCTGCATTCACAGGTGACGTATGAATTGTCTTCATAATAATGTAGATTCCTTTTTTAACAAGCAAATGTTGTTTATCAGCTGCTCTGGGTTTTACTGCTATTGGCCACCTATTGTTTATGTGTCTATTCATCAATATGGTGAAACCTGGTGGGTCTTATTGACCTTTGACCTGCCTGTAAGTGGCTTCCCCATGGTTCCAATCAATGTGAACCAATAAACAAATGCACACCATGTCTGGTCCTTGATCTTTACAACCGTCTCTGTATAAAGGACCCGATGGAAAGTTGGTTTTCTGTCCCGCAACAATCCTGCTGTTCATTTATCTCACTTTGAATGCAGTGTGTAACTCAGCTTCTTAGATGCTAGAATGAAATGCAGCTCTTTCGTGGCTCCCAGTGTTCAAGAAGAACATCTTATGAGCAAGAGTTGTGATGGAGGTAAAAACTGAAGGAGACACATAGTAAGGTATGAAGACAATGAAACTCAAAAGCATCATATCTCTCAGCTCTGCCTACTCTGTTATTATTTGATAAATTCAGCAGCATTATAATGTTTGTATGTAAGGTCATAATATGGAAAAGTTTGTGGCGTTTCTGGTCCCTCCAAAAGTAAAAGGTCTTGCTTGTCTTACAGTACATTTACCATGGACAATTTACATTTATTGGTGTTCAATGCAGGAGTGAGTGTACATGTAGTCTGTGTTATAATCATGATCTCACCCCAACCTGAGACATTCTTTTTGAACCTTAATCATACTTTACTGCTGTGCACAAATAACAAGGAAGACTTTTGCAAAGGACTCCAACAGTGACAATGAAATCATCTAAAGTTTAGCAAAATTATTCACTCTCAATGTTCTCGCCAACTTGACTTGTGGACTTCTTAAAAACTGGTCTTAAAAAAGATCATTAACTTTATATTTTACCCTGGAAACAGATTCAGCAATGTTGGCTTTAGAATGAATTTAAATGAATTCTCTTATTAATTAAAACATGTAAAAATGAGAATGTGACAAAGGGGAAAAGAGGAGAAAGATGAGAAAGAGGATTTATTCACCGATCAGGCGAGGACATATGCAAGTTTAGCTCTGTACTGTAAAGAAGACATACTACACTCATTTCAGGTCTTTGATCTTGGAGATTGGAAACTGAGAAAAAAAACAAGGAAATGCAACAGAGTTTGGATGCTGAAGTCGGAACATTAAGTACTAGATGGGGCAAAACATCCGAGGAACGACCACGGCAGAATTTAATCCAGGAGCCAGCATCATGATTTTTTGGCCTGGCCTTTGAGGAGGGAGAGCAGGTGGAGAACAGAGTGTCTAGGCTGCTGTCAGATGGGCTCCGGTGCAACTGCATACCTGACCTGGTGTCTGTGGAGAGGCTGAAGCCGAGGGGTCGCGGTCCAGGTTCGATCAATATCCAATTGGCATCAGTGCGAGACAAAGCCATGCTGCTGAGGAGGAAACAGAAACTATGGGATGATGAGTGATATACTGTAGCAGGATGTACATTCGCACTGCAAAATCACATGTAGAGAGGCTATTGGATTTAAATTTTCGTACGATCCTGAAGGAAATCCCATTGGGAGATGGCTTTTTTGTAATGGGAAATGGCTGCATTACTCTGGTGCACTGGAATGTCGGGTTGACAATTGAAAACTGTAAGTTAAGATCTGTTATCCTGCATTCCCTGAAACCGGACATTTTTTCATTGAATGAGACTCAGTTGTTTAATGATAAAGGAATTCATTTTGAAGGTTATATTTGGTTTGGTTTTAATAGAATGAAACATATTAAAGCCCATAAAGGTTCAGGGCTAGTTGGTGTTTGTATAAAGAAAGACCTGTTGGAACAATATACAATTGATGTTATTGACAAAGAGGTGGAAGGAATTTTAGGTTTAAATTTTTTCATTTAAATGCAGGATGCACATTTATTGTTTTCACCTATTACCTACCACCAGAGACGTCAATATGGGGAAAAGATGCTTCATATTTCTTCAACCACCTCCTAAGTCAAATCTATTTAGGTTCAGGAGCTGATGCAATTTATCTTTGCGGAGATTTCAATAGTGAATAGCAGGTTTCTACGACTACTTAGAAGATGAGGATAAGATTCCACTTAGAATGTCTTTAGATGAGGTTATCAACAAGCATGAGGAGTCAATGATTGAATTTCTGAAAGAATCCAAGTTTTGTATTGTTGATGAAAGGACTTGTCCTCTGAAGGATAATTATTTGTCTGTATCAATGAGGGGTAAAGCAGTTGTTGATTATATACTTGCACCATATGACTGTTTACAAACCTGTGACCTCTTTGAAGTATTAACTCCAAATCAGTTAATTAATTCTGGAAATTTTATGGACCTATTTGGAGAAAAATGCAGAGTTCCAGATCATTCTATACTCCTGCTAAAATGTCTAATTACGACAGAGGCTCATTCTTATGTAGCCACTCAGGATAGTAATATAGTAGGCCTAACTATGGCAACAACAAAAAAAAAGGTGAGTAGGACTCTACCAGCTGACTTTTTAAACTCTGGCGTAAAACAGTCAGCTTTATTGAAATTGAGAAATGATCCACAGTTCTGCTCAAAAGAACAGGATCATTTTGATAATTGGTAAAATAGTTTCTGCAAATTGATTACTGAAGAAATAGAGACTGATAGGAAAGCCTGAAATAACATTTGTATGAGAAGAAACTTTAACAGCAAACCATACTGGAATAAACAACTAAAAGATCTATGGCAGATTATGTACAAGGCTGAAAAAATGTTTCTGAAATGTTCAAGTACTGAAGTAGAAAAGAAGACCAGCCAGCACAAGTTTGACAGAACTTACAGATTTTATAAATGGCGCTTTCAAAGAGCACAGGTGTTAAACTTGATGAAAATTCAGACATCAAACCCCAAGAGATTTTGGTCTGAAGTGAATAAATTGTGGAAAATACCAATGGAGGTGTTGGGATCTGATGGTAGTTCTGTGACTGTGTTGTCTGAGGTAGTTAGTAGGTGGGAGAGAGACTTTAAAGGTGTTTTTTCTAATGACATTTCTGATTTTGATGAAAAATTTTACAAAGAAATATGTTTACGAAAATATGTAATAGAGAACCAGATACTGAAGGGGGAAGACCTGAATAAGGACTTAAGTTATAATGAAATTCAGTTATAGTTGCTGCGCAGCGATGGGTCGGGTCCGGGCATTTTTAGGCAATTCTGAGCAACAAGCAGAAGAATAGTAAGACATCAAGGAAGCTGATATTACAATCTGCATTTAGCATCAGCTGAGTCATTTTGCAAGTTGCATCATCTGGAAATTGTATTGCAGTAATTGAAATGTAAAAGTGGTTAAGAATGATTGATTTGCTTCATAAGTAAATGACTGTTGTTTAAAATACATTCTTGTGTTGATTCTGATATGTATTCGTCAAACATCATCTACCATGACTCTAAAACTTTAAACATTTGTTTCTCAAAGACACTTTCGTGTCATACTCATCTCCCTTGTTGGGTCTTGAACCCACAACCTTTGGCACCAGGAACCAGCTCCTAACTCACTGAGCTAATGTCTGGAAGTGAGACCTAGTGTGTGGCTTCTCAAATAAACTCAGGGAGTCGCCGACCGGGCTGCAGTTGTTGAGGCAGATTTCAAAAATGGTCAAAATGTCACAAATTCTAATATCTAAACAAAAATCTCCGACACATCACTCTCTGTGATCCTGTTGAAAATAACACTATGTGATTGGGTTGGGAGCCATGTGAGGTTTGTTGGAAGATCTGTAAGATCTGAAGATCTAACCCTGCACAATTATGGAATCGGTTAACCGATATGGAAGAAAATAGGTTGACAAGGGTTAGGGTTAGGATTAGGTGTTCGTACGGGACAGACGAATGAATGGGCCCTGATCAAAAGATGTTTATTCATTATTTTGTAACTTTGGGTTTGATGAAGTGCTTCTTAATAACAGAAAAATGAATACTTGTATGTTCAGAGAAATTTTGTTGACTCAATATAAAGAGCAATGGGCTAGTAATATTTGGATTAGGCCAAAACTGTGAACCTTTATGTTGATAAAATTTGAATATTGTGCTGAGAGTTAAGTTTTATATAATTTAACAAAAAAACAAAGATCCTTGTGTGCTCAGCTGACATTTGGTATTTTGCCACTGATGACTGAAACTGGACAATATGTGAATTTAGGGTGAAGAAATGTGGATTTGTCGTGTGTGTTGCCTAGATGACACAGAGAATGAATTTTGCTTTATTTTTTACTGTCCTCTTTATTTGGCATTGCGTAAACTCTTATTTAATAATATAAAAACAGATATCACTTCAGTGCATATGGATGTTACACAAAGATTAAACTGGTTGTTCACATTTGAAACATTTAGATTAACTCATTATCTGGAGAATGCATGGGAGATGAGAAAACAAGCTCTTTATCAAGATAAAATGTGGCTCTACAACATGTATTTATTTTTACTGTATAATGTGTTTGAGATTGTTAATGTCAAATGTCTTCCTTTTCTGTGCTGATACTTGTAAAACCGAAAGGTGATATGTTTTGTATAGTGATGGTGTCTTATAATCCTATTTTGGATGGGGCAGATTGGCACGACACAGAAGTAAAAATGAATGAATATAGGTCAGAAAAAACGGAAAAGCAGAATAGCTCTCCTTTACAGCTAAAACACACTGGATGCAGTCGCGCCGCGAAGCGTCGCGTCGCGGAGCTAGTCTTCATTTGGCACCCATGTAATCCAATCCGACTGTTTTGGCGTCTATTCTATTTTTTTTCCGCGAGCTATGAGCGACTTTGTCAAGCTGAACAGAGCAGATGAGAGCAGATCATACTTGACAGGAAGTCACACAGAGAAAAGACACAGAGCATCTGGCCAATTTTCAAAATAAAACAAATGTCAAAACAAAACACCCTGTTTAATGATCGTGTGGTTGTCCTGTCTACATATGTGTCTGTCAGTTAACAGAAGCTGCTGGCGCTTCGCGGCGCGTCTGCCTCCGGTGTGTCCCCGGCGTTAGTCTAATAATGAATTAAAAACAAATCATCATAAGGCCTCTAAAATTTAGAGGGAAGTTGTTTTTTTTCCTTACAGCAGTTCATCAGAATATCACAAAATATGTTCCAGTGCACAGTGAGACATTACTGCGCACACACACACACAAAGGCACAGTCAGGACAGTTCAAAAAATTTCTAAAATGAATCAGTTTATTATTGTTATTTGAACAAATTGTGCTCTTCAGCAGCACTTTTCATCCAACATTCACTGGAACAGAGCGCAGGGAATAGAGTCACATTAAATTGACATTTACAGACAGCGAAAGAGAAACAGTAAGATAGAGAGAGGCAGAAGAAAAAGATGATGAGAAAGAGGATGAAATGAAGGGGAGACAGTGAGGAGACAGTACCTTGGCGAGACAGAGACACGTGAGAAAAAAGTGATAAAATGCTAAGCAAGAAAAATGTTAATGTGTGAGAGAGAGAGAGATGATAGCAGAGGTACACTGGAGGGAAAGATCATCCGTCAGATTCGGCCGAACTCTTACCGTGAAAGGTCTGAAGGGAGAGTCAAGCAGCAAGACACAACGAGGGAGGACACAAAATGGAGGAAAGGAGAAAGATCAGTAAACTATATTTTAAAGAAGCTCATTCTGCCTCTTTGTCACCTGTAAATCTTTCTATCTCAGTCGCTGTTACTTTCTCTGCTTGTCTCTTCCTGTCACATCTTCCAATATCTGATGCTCAGAAGAATTTATTTAATTTTTTTCTATCCGTGGCCACCCATCCTGCTCTGCTTCACTCGGCTCTGCTCTACAGGGGGATGGAAATTAAATCCAACTGCCATTAGAAAAACAAGCTTTTGGATGACAATCAAGATAAATCCAGGCTGGGGCGACGCTATCAGGGGAGAGTCTTGATTGTTCACTGAACACTTAGGAGCCAGGAGAGTGTTTGAAAATAGAGATGAGGGCCCCAGACTTCTTATCTTGTTTTTGTGTGAAAAGTGGAAGAAAGCATCCACCTGTGACGTAGCCTGGATTACAGGGACAGAATCCTAATCGGACAAATTACACAGACAATGAGAAGGCGGCATAGTGATACTAGAGCCCTCCAGCGATGTCACATTTAGAAATATGAGAGCTCACCGTAAAGTTTTGATCACAGCTTACTCAAGTTGTTCATCTTGTGTGACTTGTGTTCAGCCATGATCCGTATAATCAACAGCAGGTGGAACTCTGTTTGATCTGTTTGTTGTTTGAAGGTGGACTTGGTGGACGGCATGGTGGAACAGTGATTTGCACTGTCACCTCTCAGCATGAAGGATCTGACACTAAAGCTAGCTGACAGGTGCATTTCTGTGTGGAGTTAGCATGTTTCTCTTTGTCTGCAGAGCGATGACATACAGGCTACTTCACTTCACGCTCACATGTTGCATGAATGTTTTGTTTCACTCAGTAAGTTTACATGACGGTAGAGAAAATCTATCGTGTTAGTTTGACGAAAGCCAGACTTTTAAAGTGCGTATTAACATGTTTGCCCGACTGAAATCGTACTAAATGGAATTTCTCAAAGTCGAGCTAAGACACCCAGATAATGTGATTGGGAGACAAATTAAGATCAGATAAAATAAGATAAGATCTGCCTTCATTGATTTGTGGGAGAAATTGAAGTTGACACAGCAGCACAAGAGCAGCAGCTCAATGGTAGAAATTGTAAAAGGAAAAACACTAGAATACCAGACACAGTGCAGGACTGATGACATAAATAGTATGACTGTGCAATGTGCAGATCCTGAGTTATGTAAGCAAATTTACAACCAGCAGCGAGTGTGTTGCCCAGGACTGAGACACACACTGGGCCAGTCAGATAAAGTGCACAATACTGAAGTACTAAAAAACTCAATCAGACCCGGACTGGCTTCAGTGTTCTGCGCATGATCGAAAGCCCCTGCAGCGTCTTTAACCTGAAACTCAAACAGCATAAATTTGCTGAAGAAAGCCGGGAAGAAAACAAGCATCCTGTAAGCACGAGGGGCAGCGTGCATTGAATTTGTACCAAAAGTAAAGCATAGATATGAAGTGGACAGCGCTGTGAAGTTGTCCATGTTGTCACCGTTTGACATGGATTCCGCTAGCCGCTTCCGAACTTCTTTGTAATTTGTTGGGCTAATTGAAAGAAGGTCCAACAGCAACCAGCTACACGGGACATATCTCCGCTTACTGTAGTGGAGTCGGACAATAAATCAATTCTCCCTCTGCACTTGTATACCGAGACGAGGACAGTAGTCCAATTAACTGTCCTAGTCGAGCTTTAACTGAGCTTGAGTGAACTGTGCATGTAAATGTACTGAGTGTGTCCTGTGATGATTTGACAACCTTTCCATGGTGGACCCGGCCACTCTC
>JAPQLA010000019.1:12450324-12470689 GCA_029822935.1 Naso vlamingii
CTTTTAAAGAAACAGGACAAAGTAATCCAAACCCAATAATAATAATAATAATAATAATAAACAAACCCCCACTTAGGCAGGGTCGTCACATGGGGCAGACAATAAAGTTATCTATCTATCTATCTATATTTGTAAGGGCAGACCTCAAAGTCACAGAAAATCAGAAGACAGATCTCCAGTTAGTTTCAGTGACAACTGTTGAGAATGAAGACTATAACATTGCTTCTAAAAGATGAATTGCTGTTATATATTCATTAAAGGTCCATTTTTAAGGCTGTGAATGCTACAAACATTTTCCATGCACTTCAATTCAGCTGTTCTAGAGGCAGAAATCATCAGAACTAATGCCAGAGTCAGGCAACATCATAATTTATCTTTAGAAAAGCTTACTGTGTCAGATTTATGTCATGACTTGGCCAAGACGTTGGATCCTTAGTTGCCACCTTTTATGATTTCCATGTAAAGCAGTGGCAGGGACTTCACTATTCCACCTGTGAACATCTTGCCATGTTACATTGGCACATTATAGATGACTCTGTGCTGCAAAAGGTCAACTCCACAGAAAGACAAGAGAAGTAAAACTATTTCTGACTTGTTTTGAGGAGTCTCACATCCTGTGTTGGCCGTCTTCCACTGTCACACACTGCACATGATTCATCACACCTGACACCCCACACCTGTTGAGTCAGGCCAGATCAGTGTGTAGTCTCAACATCAAACAAATAAAACCACAAATACTTATGGCTTTATAACACTATTAGTAGGTGGAAAAAATGTCCATTTGAAATGAGGGTGGAAAGACCCTTTTACCACAAATTCTTAATGTAATGTTAATAAAATCAAGCTAAATTAAGTAACCCTCAAATAACCATTTGAAACAGTTAAGACTGGCCAAATTTAATAATCCAGAAATTTCTTCACCATGAAGGACTGAAGCTTTGTGGTCCTGACAAAGAAGTGAGAGCACAAACAGTACAATGAAAAAGGCTCTGCTTGCACTACATTTTCTCACTCATGTAATCAGTCTCAAATTATTGAAAAGAATTGCCGTGGGCATGCCTCAGGTTTGAGTTTATGAGAACATAGCTAAGCATGACTGAGCCTCATCCAGAGACACAGCAGGAACATCAGACTGGAGGAGGCCCTCACTGGAGCTATAGCAATCAAATAAAGCCAAACAATTTGAATGTTTTGGATTAAGAGGAAGCAAACAGCCAGAGAAAATACAGCCTAGTACCACTTGGCGTGTTACCTCCAAACCCAGGACATTTTGCTGTATATAACCTCAATGCATAATTGTTGTGCTGAATGTCTGTGTCTGGGTGCTGCCGAAAGTTAGGAAATCAGGGACTGAAATATTTATAATTGAGGCATGTTAAAACTAAGGGACTAAGTGAATCAGACACCAACACTGGTCCAAGAACTTAAAGAGTCATGCCACTTGGACATTTTATTTTTTCAGTATTCTATGAAATTTTGGCTGGTTAGTTGGTTTTGTTCTTTCGAGAACCCCCACTTAGAGCTGCAGCTGTAACTTTTGCTAACATTAGCTGTACCATGACTCCTAAGGAATCAACTCAGCTGCCCCTCCCCTCCCTGTTTTTGCTCTGGTGGGCATTTCATTCCGTGTGTTGTCTCTCTCTTTTTTAAGACCAGTTTGAACTGAGACCAAACAGTCGCAGGGAAAGTTGGTCCGTCTCAGCTGATGACTTGCAGACACTCTGTTGTTGGCAGAGGCGAGTCAGAGTACGCTGAGATAATCAGCTCTTACCGACGTCACCTGTCGCTAAGAGGCGCAGCGTAGACCAGCCAATCATGACAGAGTTCGCCACTGATTGGGCAAATAGAACAGGAGCGATAGGATTTGTACCAATTCTGACTACAGAGGCATGATGGGGAAATTCAGAGATCTCGCCCGCCATACTCTCGGAACACGTCACTAACTAACAGCTGTCTGTGGTAGAACAAAAAAAGTAATTGATGTTTACCTCAAAGCTACCAAATGCAGCTTTAAATTCCATTGATGTCATCTGATGTTAAAGCTGGGGTTGCTGAAACTGCAGAAACTGTCAATCCAAAGCTCGATTTTAAAAGTTTTAAACTGAAGAATCCCAGCCCCTCGATTCAAGTCTCCCTCCACAGCCATGTTGGCTCTGTTTTTTCTTTTTTTTTGAGGGATCCGACCTCTTTTTGGTTGTTGCCTTTTCCAGTTCGGTCTATCTTGTTTTGCTGTGTTTAGCAGTAGAAGCTGCTGGTAATGGAGTGTGGCTGCATTCTCTCTGTCATTCTTCTCTGTTTGACTGTCGGCTAAATACTTCTTCTATGGTCTGCTCTTCCCATGTGAGTTTGTCTGGTAGCCAGCAACAGATGTTACACCACCCCAAACGAAGTAGAGGAAAAATACACTGGCAAGACATAGAGACGGGAAGACAAGATAAACTGATTTTAAATGGAGGAGAGAGTGGACTGAGGAGAGTCGAATGAAGGAAAAACAGGAATAAGACTGATTAAAGTTGCTACTGAACAAGTCATCAGTATATATCTGTAATTAAAAGTAATACCTGATTTAATATTCACGGTGGGTTAAAATGGTTGAATTATTCATAACCTTTAATTCAGAGCACCGTCTTTCAAATTAGACTGCATTTTTTTAATGCAACTACATTTGTGTTAAGTTTTTTAAGAGCTCTTGAACCCCAAGTGCACGACTCAGACTCTTGGATCGAACGTTCAACACCTTTAATGTACAGAAAAAATGTACAAAACACTCCAGGGGCTGACGAACGTCGGGAGGAGTTTGAGAGCAAAGCAGGCTGAGTTGAGAGCGGAGCAGGCAGGGCTGAGAGCGCTGATCTGAAGTTGAGAGGAGAGGCAAAAATTAGTCAGGCTAGACAACAATCAGTTTAGATAAGGAGTCGAAGTCAGGTACGTTACCACGAGGCATAACTGACGATTCAACGAATGCTGGAAGTGAAGGCCGGGATTAAATAGGCGGATGGCAGGTGAGTCTTGATGAGCTGATGAAGAACCGGTGTGCCAACAGAGTGCCAAGGGAGGAGACACTCAGCTGCTGTGCTCATGTAACAGGCCCAGGGGTGACAGACACAAAAACACACAGCAAACAGGAAACACAGGAGAGCAGGGAACACAGGACACATCAGGGAAGGGAGAGGTCTACTGATCCCAACAATTTGGGGTAGTAACCCTCTTTTTTATTATGTCACTACATTTAATTGCATTTTTTATTTTATTTATATAACTTGATTTTTGTGCATAGTTTCTATGCAAAGACTGCACAAGTCTGACAGTTATTGTTTTTAAATTCTAAAAAATATACAGCCTGACTTGAAAAAAGCACATGATGCAATTGCAACAGTTAGGGAGCTGCAGAGCAATGCAAACCAGAGGAAAAAACAGACAGAAAAAAAATGAATGAAAGAAAAAAAAATCGTAATCTATAAATGAATCCAAGAATATTGGGATGAGACATGGAAAGAGAGAATTTTCACGTGCACAAGATTTGAAGGAACAGTGCAGGAGCTCCATGAAAGACTAAAAGGAAAAGAGAGAAGAGAAAGCAGCGAGAAAAAAAGGATTTGAAGGAACGGCGCGGCAGCTTTGAAGGTAAAGCAGGCAGGCTGGCTGCTTGGCAGTCTGGAATGCACAGATAGCATTAATAGGCATAATGTTTAGCTGTGTTCCCATGGTGCTTCCTTCACTGGTACCTGGCTGGATGACTAGCTGAGTCCTGCCTGGTAGGCTGATTCATGAACCGACCTGCTGTTTTGACTGGCTGGCTGTTGGGCCTGCTCACTGACACACTTGGCAAATTGACTTGCTGACTGGCTGGCTAATCTTTGGGCTGTCTGTGTGACTGACTGGTTGACTGTCCATGGATGAATGGCTTTGGTGTGCAGTATTCCTGAATCACTGACAAACTGTGGGGAAATATGTTTGGTGTCGGTCCTTCTTACCTGTTATATCTCTTTTTTGTCCCTTCTTTCTTTCGTTCTTCCTTGGTGTAAAGGTTTCATGACACTGGTCTCCAGGGTAGCTGTGTAACTCTTGTTGTCTTTGTGATTTCTGTTGCCTAAACTCTTGCAGTTTGGACTCTGGACAGTGGATTTCAGTAAACACCACAACAATACAAACACACAAAAGCTTCACTCCTGAGAAGTTCAGCTGGTCTGTGTATTTTAACTCATATGGCCCTGTCTTACACGTGCCTAGTCTGTCTGATGGCTGGAAGGTCTAAAACTGAAAGTAAAATGGAGGCGTGGCCCGATGCATTGCTATCTTGTGCACGACTCATTGTTGCTGAAACCATTTGCGCCTCAGACCTGCTTGAACCTGGTGAAATCACAAGCGCAAACACAAATGGTCTGTCTGCACAAGACAGCAAACAATTTGGCTGAAGCACACACACACACACACACACTCACACACACACACACACATTTCCAAAATACCCAAACACCTTATTTTATGATGAGGTTCATACACACACAGGAGTGTGAATTACATTAGTGTCTTTCAACTTATTTTCTATCAGAAATAAAAATTGTTTAAACAGCCTGCGCACGGGCGCATGCGTGTGTCTAAAATTATTCTCACTAATAATGATTTAGGATTAATTATTATAATCATATATCTTAATAGACCTTCAACGTGCACACAGGAAGTTCGTCTGGGTGCAGCACAGATGGTCAGGGTCATGCTGTCATTATGACCGCCTGTGGCAGAAACAGGTAAAAACAATCACATTTTCTTTGCCTTTAATGCAGTTTGTATAAATATATATTATATATATTTATATAATAGTTCAATGTTCAATAAATAATAGTCCAAATTACCAAAACGCCTGGACCTGGACTTAAATGAGCTTTACACAGGTATGAAAATTGAGTCCATGGTCGTCAACAGATCAGTCAGCATGACAGCTCGACAAACTGTAGTGTGTCTGCCTGTTTGTCCAGAAAAAACAAGGATTAAACAATTATGCTCTATAAAGTACAAAATATACAACATGTTATATCTGAAAATGAGATCCAACATGAACTGCCCCAGGGAGAAAAAGAGAGTCTACCTGTTGGATAACCCGTACCTACCCTATCCTAATTTTGTGCATGGGCTATCCAACTTCAGAAAGACTTTCTGATTCTGTTTCCGCCCCCCACTCTTTGCTTCCGCCTGGTTTTTCCACCATCATGCAGCCAAGGCGCACTTTGCTGGCACACCTGCTTCTTGAGGGTGATGAGAACTGACTTTCTGATTGGTTTATTGCATGTTTGGTCAAAACACAAACATGAATTAATGAAAGCACCTATACACAGCTGATAGGTGCATCCGGCTGTGCATCAGAAGCACAGGGGTGGGAGAGACAGGGCAGGATGCCCGATGTGCTGCTGGTGCAGGACCGCAAAGATGGATTTGGAGACACCTTGAATAAATTAAAGCCACTGCACCTTGTGCTTTGCTATTGTGCCTTAGATCAGCATAAAATAGAGCCCATGTTCTTTCCCTGCAGCATATATTACCCATAACCACTCTATGTGTCATTTCAGTGCTTACCCTAACTTCAGTCTAAGCAGAATTCGAACCTAAACCTAAAAGTACAGCTTCCCAGTATCACTCAAAAGTAAATGTTTAAACTTTTGGCAGTCAGATATTTGTCCCAAGGTGGGAGTCTTCTTGTTGTGATAGGGCCCAACCGATATATCTATTTGTTGATATTATCAGTCGATATCAGCCTATTGCATATGTATCGTTATCAGCGTTGATGTTCTCCGATATGCTCTAATATTAAAGCTGTTTTTTAAGGCTGAAAAAAATGCTCAGACTAGTGATTTAAAATGGTGTAATTTCAGAGTTTGTTCAGCAGAGGGTGGCCTGTTATTTCATAACTAGTCAGTGAAGTGTTCTATAAAATGTGAGTGATTCCGATGCAATCCCACCTTCAACAGAGTGGCACTGTCCATGGTTTTGCTCATTGACTCCACATGCAGAAGAGGAAGCAAATCAACATTATTCATACAGTATTTTTGAATTAACGGGCACGGGCAGTGGGTAAATGAGACAAAGGGCTTTGTCAGTCTCTGCCTATGGCTATTTTCAGTGCTCGTGTGCAATTTCAGATAAACTGGGCAACTCATCGAGGAGAAAAATGGATACAGACAGACAGAGTACCTATATACTGTATACCAGATATCAAAATTGTCTTGCTTCCTAATGTCGGTTTAGGCATTACCGACAGAATTCCATCCTGGGTGGGTCCTCGCAGTGACCCATGTGCCCCTCTCCCTTACACATGTAATAAATATACAGACAGAATTTTTTAGCCCTTACAATAATACCTAAGGCAAATTCTTCTTGGCAGACTGTTTCCACAAATCATGACAGTCACTTCTGTACATTTTCAGATCTAACTTAATCTTAAATGCCCTTTGGTAACTTAATGAAGTTGTTCCTATTTTCAGTTACATAGACCTGCCAATCTTGCCAACAATAGCTGCATCAAGACTGGAACAGGTGGATAGACTCCAGTTCATGTTTAAAAAAGAAAAGGAAGTTGGTCTTGACAAATGAGTAAGTCAAACTACATCTCACCAAAAGTTTGAACGTCATTACAATACAATTGATAGTCAGTCTTCTGTTCCAGGGCATAATTTACCTTGCTTCACTAATATCAGTTGAAATTATTCATTCTTGCAGAGAAAATGGAGCATAATGTTCCTTAAATATTTCATAAAAAGGTTGTGATTCTTTAATTAATTTAAAGAAGAGTGGGGCACATAAATTCCGGGCCATTCTTGCTGTAGGGGGAAAAGAAAAAAAAAAAGTTTTGTTTTATTCTACAGATGATGGCTTGCTGGTTGGAACCACATGAACTGCATAACTTTGTGGAGATGTGGCAACCACTTAAGCTGGTGACATTCGATGATGAGGAGTTGACTGGATTTTAAAGTGTCCCTGTCCACATGCGACATCAATTTGCTTAACATTGACTTTTTATGGTTTGTGACTTGAAAAACTAATGAACTAAGATGCTGAACATGAAAAACATGATACCTGACTAGCAACACATGCTAGTATTTGATTTTCAGCATATGTGTCCTTGACTGAATGTACTGTGATAAGTAAACTGTTCTACAAATATATCAACAACCTATATACAAATATTTACAAATATATCAACAAACTAACAAACAGTGTAAAGGACTCACTGCTTTGGTACAATTCATTTTAATGACAAACATTTTGGCAGTTTACCAGAATCGTGACTCAACAGTTTTGTGTTTTAAACCCCTTTTCAGCAAAAGAAAGAAAAGACAATTTCAATGATAACTGTTTTCTGGACTGATATTTTTATTTAGTGATTTAACTGATGATCACACTTACATGACAACCAAACACTGCCTGTGACATTTCTGGTATCATTTTCTGAGGATGTTATTGAAACAATATTTTTTCTTTGTTTGTTTTTAAACACCATACAGGCTATTAATGATTAAAATATAAAGCTTTTTATGTGAACGCTTTCATTACCCTGACTTACTGTTGTATCAGCTATTGGTAAAATGTGGAAAAAGACACATCGCAGATTATTTCTGCTCCAAAATTACTCTTAAGATCTGTAATGCTTTATCCCGTGATTTTCTGCTGAAGACAAAAACATGTGCAATCCACGCTCATTTTTCCCATGGGCCCTAATCCCCCTCAGCCTTATTTTGGGAAATGTCCATCTGGTTCTCTGACCTAACATTATTAGTGTTATTTCACATATCCAAAGCTTTAATAAAGTCCACCAATCAGGGACATTAATTAAACACAATGAGAGCCTGGTTTGTAGAAGAAAGGGAGGTGAAATATAAAGCTGTCTCTGTCTCTGGCTTCTTGTCAAAATAAAACCAATGGCAAAAACATGATAAAAGCAGCTGGGAGGGGATGTAATAAAACACAAAAGGTGTCAGGTTGGTTTTTTGGCGACAAAGCATATTCATTTGTGTTTCTAGTTGAAAGGCAGCAGAGATAAGCAGGGTTTAAACAATGTAGGCAGAAGAAAGAAAGGGACAGAAGAGAAGCAGATAGACAAATAAATTACAAGTACAGGTAGCTATAGAAGGAGATGAGGAAAGACTTGGGACTGACAGAGCTAATGAGATAGTCTGAGTGGTCAGGATCATTAGAGCATTAGAAGTTTAAAAAAAAAAGACTATGTGACTGGACTTGGCAGTAAATAGTCTTGACTTGACTCCTCTTCATATTTGTATAGCCATGTCGAGCTATGAGTCATATCGTATCACTTATACTTCAATTATAAGCTCTCAGCAGGGAAAGTCAGCAGAAAGGTAATCACAAGCATGGCACAGTGAAATTTGGTGGTTCCCAAAATATTCTTAGAATGTGCCAGAGGCTTTTTTGTTTTCATTAGAGTTTACGGGAATGTTCCAAGGACATGAAGGGTTGCTTCACTGCACCATGTCTTCAGAGAGCGAGAATTTAGGGATTTAGAAACAGGATGAAAGGAGAAGATGGAGTATGTGTACTGGTGTAAGCGTGGCCGTTATAATTAGTGTTCATACTGTGCTTGATTAATAATTCAGTTAGCTTCTTGTTTTCTTCATGACGTGCCATGAACTTGTGCTTTCTTTCACATGTGCTCTACTTTCCAGCGTTAGGTCATTGAATCACTCTACTTAAAATCTAAATACATACAAAATCATTCATGAATGACTTATTTTAGCTGTTGTTCCACAGAACGAAATTGTGAATTGCTTTGTTGTTGTTGTTGTTTTGACATTTTACATGCACGTTAGGATGACAGCTGTGCTGGGTCGAAGGCATACTGAAGGCCTGTGGTGAAGGAATTGAACTGTCGATAGTTCATGTAACAATTTGAAGAGATGACTGAGAGCTGCTCCGGTCTGGTTTAACAGTAATGAGAGGTGACTGGGAGGCTAACTGAGACACAATTCTGGAGGCTGAGACACAGTAGGAGGAGGAGGAAGAGGAAGAGGAGGAGGACAGTCTGTTAGGGCTGTGCAAGTTTAAAAGAAGCATCCAAAGTTGGCTTTCATTTCTCTTCAGATTGGGTCAGACCGTGTCATTGCTGTGTTTCCAGCAGCAGGTAACATTTTCGTCATTTGGCTCAGACAGCCTAAAAAAGTACAGAGAAGAATTTATTTAGAATTGAAAGAGGAAGTACATAAGAAGAGTTTATTACTCGGTTGTTCTTACTATCAATTCCCTGTCATTCATGTCATGGGTAGATAACTTTTCCCAGGGAGGAGAATCAAAACTTTGGAAACAAATTAAAAGAGTCAGAGCTGTGGTGATGAGATACATAATATTTTATGCTGGATTAGAGCCTAATCCACGGTTAATCCCCTGAGAAAGGTAAATAGCTAAATGTCAGCTGGTATCCTGCTAAAACATGCAAATTACAACAGCCCTCCTCTGTTTTCCACTTAGCCCATCTCCCTGTTTTCACCCCTATGTAGCTGCAGCCATTACATTTTTATTGTTTCATCATGTACCTCAGAGTTGAGATAACAGAGCCCCAGCTGCAAGCTTGCAACCCTTGTAAAAAGTGAGAAAAACACTGAAAAAAAAAAAAATGTAGCATTGCTTTCACAGACTTGGCAATTTCTATTTCTATTGGTGCATCACGTGCTAATGTCTGAATGGGGGAGTAATTTATTCTAATGCAAGGCTGTTATTTTTTCATCAACATGAATAATTACACAACATAAAAACCCAGGTTTAATTTGAAAAGTCAAAATACATTTCTCTGGGCTTTATTAAGACTTAATGGAATAATCATGGCAGTTAATGGATCTGTTACTGTGGTGCATTACCTTGAAGGGATTGGGTTGCATGGGTATTAGACTCATATACCTGTTTTTTTTTTTTTTTTTTACACAGTGCTCGTGGAAATGAGACCTAAAGTCAATTAATTCGAAACCATCTGGGGATATGTGAACTCTAATACAATTTTCTGCCTACTCTTAATCATTTTGTCATTATCACTACTAATGTTAATATTCTCCCTCCCTCCCTCCCTCCCTCTGTCCCTCTCTCTCTCTCTCTCCCTCCCTCCCTTCTTTCTCTTTCTCTGTTATATAGGCCTTGTGCCTTTCTTGGAGAGGGAATATTTCCTGATCTGTGCGACAGAGACGTACAGCTGTCTGGGGCCATGAGTAGCTGCTGGGGTAACAGTCTCCAAAACCCTTTGACGTGGAACACCTAAAATGGGGACAGGACTTGTCGCCATGCTGCAAGCTCAGCTCTATTCACCGTGAAGACGCCCCACCACTCACCTTTCTCTCTGCTTAGATCTGACCTGTTTGTCCCTGACCTGCACCTATCCTGAATTTAAACTGCTGCTCACTGCTTTTCTCCCTTCAGCTCCTTTTTTCCCTCCTTTCTACTGAGGCGACTGCAAATACTCCTAATCCAAACTATGGCCAGCATACTGTATTTGCCCTCCCTCCCTCCTTCCTTGTCTCTCTCCCTCCTGCTCCCTGCCATGTTGCTTCTTCAGCTGCCTGACATGGCAAAAGGAGACTGCTGGCTGATAGAGGGGGATAAAGGATACGTGTGGCTGGCTATCTGCAGTCAGAACCAGCCTCCATATGAGACCATCCCCCAGCACATCAACAGCACGGTTAGTATGAACTTATCAGTTTTTTTTGTTTGTTTGTTTTTTTTTAACTACCACAGTCACCTCTTTACACCTAACGATGGTGTCAGCTGAAGAGCACATGCCATTAATTGTGACAGTTACTTTTTCAAAGGCTGCAAGTTATTCTAATATTATTATAATATTATTCTAGTTATTCTCTGCTCACTCGGTGTAATGCTTTTGATTTTTCATGTACAGGTTGTGTTTATGTTTTGGTTGCAGTGATACCCATGACAATTATGTTGTAACTGTATCTATAAAGTAACTAAATTATTTTAAATATTTAAAATGCATATTATTAAACAAATTCATTCGAAGGTTGTGTCAAGTGATGCAACTACATTCAACTGAAAGTGATCTGCTCTCTTGTCTCATAGGTTCATGACCTGAGGCTGAATGAGAACAAACTTAAGGCTGTTCTCTTCACCTCCATGTTCCGCTTCACAAACCTTACTGACCTTAATCTTACCAAGAACGAAATAAGCTACATTGAAGATGGGGCCTTTGCTGGACAGGCCAACTTGCAGGTCTGTAGGCAAGAATGCAAACATGATTCATGGATTTGGGTTGATCTTTTTTACATTTCTTTGCATGTATATAAGGGAAACAGGACAAGGATTTAAACAAAAGATCCATAATACTTTAGTCCATACTACTAAACATTTCCCTCTATGTGACAATACCCACACATTGCTTGACAAAATTGTTTCATGGATTTAAATTGTTGTAAAATGTTGTAAACATCTAATGAAACAAATTCAAATAGAACAGCACAAACAAGACTAGGCAAGCCACGTTAAGCCAGACACATTCCAGTGGGTGATATGTGTTGATGAATTATGATCAGTGTACACAACTATCTGTCTAACATATGTCTAACAAAGCAGGACTGTTTGCATGGACTTTATGAGTTTACACCTTTGATCACTTTGACTAAATAAGAAGGAAAATTGTACAAAGTGTGAGCATTCTTTAAGATTAAATTCTTGCTGTGAATGTCTTCACATCTCCCCTGTCCGTGTGCATGATTACCCATGGCACAACGGTGTAACCTTGATTATTTAAATCTCTAGACATGCCAAAGTGATCAGTCAGGATCTAATGTTCTGTGTTCTTTTAGACATCCAAAAATTTACCAAAATATTTCAAAGGCTAAAAGTCAGTGTTTGGCAAGCTCCTTAGAAAATGTAGTGAGCTAAGCTATGACTTACTCTACATCAAAATGAAGCTTCACTACTTTTAAGCTATCCCCAGAGAAATGTTGCAAGCTAACCTAAAGAAAATGGCAAAAGCAACTCGCTTCTTGCAGAGATACTTTTTTTTTTTTTTAAACTTAATGTTGTATAGGTTGGAGTCATAAATTTATCAAGGTGCGGCCATGGCAGCTCCCTCATTTCTTCCACTTTGTCTTCAACAGCGCCTCTCTCTGCCATCTGTTTTCAGTAAAGTCTGCTCCCTCTTGTCTCTCTTGTGTGTCGTTCGTGTGTATCTCTCATTCTGTTTCCCTCTGACAACCATGCAAAGACACGAGGGAGACGCGTAGGGAAGTGCAACGCAGCCAATCAAATTCAGAGAAGGGCAGGTCTTGCCAAGAAAAGCAATAGTAAAGCAGCAAGCACAATAAACTGCAGGATTAGTATGTGATGTCTTATGGAAATGCTTCCCTTGTCTACATGCCTCAGTGTAAAGCTGGCGTCAGTCACATGACTTATCCTCAGTTTTATTGCCCTTAGATTCAGCCAGACCTCCACAGAAAAAAAAAAGTCCGCTGGTCTTCAGAGCTTTTCCTGGGAAAATAGCCATTATGGAATATTATGGAAATGTTTCAAATAACTCAAAGCAGTGTCTTTAATCTTTATAGTAAGTCAGCAGAAAGCACTCATACATCAATATGACGCACAACAAAGAAATCAACTTGAAAGCTGGTGAAACAGCCCACAGTAAGGTGCTGTTAAATGCGAATCTACACAAGTGCAGGTCTTTAAATTTGTGAAAATAATTAATTTGGATAGGTGGCATGTGGATGACATCAGAGCCAATCCGTGCATCTCTGAAAATGTTGCAGCAAATTTCCAAACAAATGTTACTTGAAGCAGGAGCTACTTCAGTCCAAGAAAGTGAAGGCAGGCTACAGATAAAAGAAACCCAGCCAGCTGCCCCAGTCAGATAGTTGAGGTCGGGAGTCGACAGCGGCTGTGAAGTGGGACTATATGGTACATCCTGTTTTTCAAATTAAAAGTACCACTGTTGTTCAGTATATCCTCACCATATAGTTTGTTAGTTTAGATTTTATTTTGAAAACAACCAGAAGTGTGTTCAATTTAAAAATCTCAGAAAACATGAGAGAAAATTTTGAACCAGATGCTATTTTGACAAACTGACCATATATCAGGAATCTACATGGTTACTTTCTTGCCTGAAAAGTTTTTAAAAACTGAATTAAGTGATATATTTGAAGTCCTAGTGCAGTGACTTCTCCTGCAGCCACTGCTAAACACTCACGCATGCATGTTAAACAATAGGGAGTCAGTCACCCTGCTAGCCAGTAAGCCCCCAAGACATTTGCAGAGGTCCAATAAAAATCAAGCAATTTCTTTAAACTGTGCTTATGCATTTATACAAATGTGGTTGAATATCCCATGTTGCCTCCTTGTATAAATTCCATTTAGGAGACAATGCTAGATGACAGTGGTCATAGAAAACTGATCTGCATAAAAACATCCCCCAAATAACTTACTGAGATATGTGACTGAATGGAAAGTTCTGATAACACATATCAAATTAATGCAAATTGTAAGAAAATAGTTGTTAAAAAAAAAGCATCTACCAATTTTTGTTGTGACATCGTTTATCAAAAATTTCAAAGTCCAACTCTTTCCGTCTCAGGTTCTCCAGCTGGGCTACAACAAGCTGACCAACCTGACTGAGGGCATGTTGAGAGGTCTAGGTCGAATGCAGTGCCTCTTCTTGCAGCACAACCTCATTGAGGTCATCGCCACCAATGCCTTCTGGGAGTGCCCCAGCCTCAGCAGCCTGGATTTATCATCTAATAAGCTGTCCCGTCTTGATCCATCTACCTTCACTGTCCTCAACAGGCTCATGGTGTGTGAACTGGCAGGAAACCCTTTCCACTGTGGATGTGATCTCTACAACTTTCTCACATGGCTGGAGGCATTTAACAATGTCACCCACACTTACGACCGACTCCAGTGTGAAACCCCTCTTGAAATGACTGGTTATCCACTTCTGAGCCCAGTACCTGGACATGGAAGAAATGCTCGCTACACCCTTTTATCCATGTGTCGTGATGGCGTGATAATTCCTGGGATGACCTCCCAGACACCAGATCTAGATGGTTCAGGAATGGGTTTGGACAACCCAGACCAAGGTCTGTACCACCAGCCAACCATATCATCCACTGCTGACCCCACCTATAGCCATAAGATATCAATGAAGCTTCAGTCCATCTCCCTCTACACTGCTTCTCTAATGGTGCAGATCCCTCGACCATACAGTAAGATGTACATCCTCTCCCAGTACAATCAAACTTTTGTTACAGACATCATGCCCCTTAAAAACAAGAAGAAGGAAATCACTTTGGACAAACTGAAACCGCACACTAACTACACTTTTTGTGTAGCTTCGGTAAGCAAATCTCAGCGCTACAACCACACCTGTCTGTCTTTTACTACACGAGCTATGGGGCCGGAGGACCCACGAAACAATCCATCCACAACTACCCACTACATCATGACCATCTTGGGATGTCTGTTTGGGATGGTCATTGTGCTTGGATTCGTCTATTACTGTCTCAGAAGGCGACGCATCCAGGAAGAAAAGCAGAAGGCTATAAGTGTGAAAAAAACTATTTTAGAGATGAGGTACTGCACAATTTTTAATATTTGTTATTTAAAGTGCTGCAACCCTTTTTTTTATCAGTGAAAACTGTTATGTGTTGTCTTTGGGTATAAGTGATTTTTTTCTTTGAACATTTTTGTACAGGCATCATTATTCCTTTTTTGCTCAGTTGTTTTGATTTCATTTCCAAAAGTCTTAATAAAAAGTATGGTGAGGAAAAATGTTTATCATTGTAGTTAGAAGGAATCAATAGTGAGTCATGGGCTTGAGTGTTAATTAAAACAGGAAGGATTCTGTAATCCCACTGTATTAATGAGAGACTAATTAACTTGCCAAAATTTAGCTTGACCAAATATATTTCGTGTTGTATAGAATTATGTGCAATAGAATGATTCTATTATGCTTGCTGTAACAACTGAATTCATTAATGAATTCTACCTTAAGCTATGTTCACAATATGATATCACATAATGAAGCCAAATGTGTTGACCTAAAGTGTATCTGTCTTTCAGGTATGGCCCAGAGGCAGCTGCGGCAGTGGCCAAAGACCCAGGTGCCATGCAGCGTCTCCAGGAGCAGGCTCACCACCAGCACCATCATTCAGGAGGAGCAGGCAAGCTTCCCCCATCTGCCTCTTCAAGCACAGGCATGCTCCATGGCTCAGCCAACACTAGTTCTTCCCGCCTCTCCACCTTGCCACAGGTGGAAAAAATGGCCACTGCCTTCTCTGAGGCAATGGGGAGCAAGGGAAACTACATGGATGTGAGGACGGCAGGGGTGGCAGTGGAAGGCAGGGAGGGAGTGGTGGCAACAGGAGGAGGAGGTGTTGGAGGGGAAACAGTTGTGGATATGCGAGGTGGGGTTGAAAACGGAACAGAGGCTGGGGAGGATTCGGATGACGACGGCCGTGGTTCAGCATCAGAGATCTCCACCATCGCCAAAGAAGTAGACAAGGTGAACCAGATCATCAACAACTGCATTGATGCCCTGAAACTGGATGCCTCTGCTAATGTTGTGACCACGGCTGACAATGCCAACTCTGTGTCCTCCTCCCAGCCTCCAACTTGCATCTCGTCCCTCCCTCGGAACCTCCTGCCCCTCTCTCCGGGCCACCCTGGAGATCAGATAATGGCCTCCTCCCCAAAAGTGCAACCAAAATCTCATCCCCAGCCTCATCCTCAGCCACATCCTCTGCCTCATCCTCAGCTACATCAGCAGCCTCATCCCCCTTCTATGGCCCCAGTGCCCCTGGTCATGCCCCTGTCTGAGAGGCCAGGCATCAGTGGTGGAGGGTTCCTCTCACCTCCTTACCGTGACCCACCCCCCGCCAATGCAGTGCGGCCCCTTCAAAGACAATTGAGTGCTGACACTGCTGGGGGGAAGAATCGTGGTGGTGCCCCTGCTGTGGGATCTGTCAAGAGCACAAGGGTGTTCAGTGTGGATATCCCTGAGCAGCGCAACGATCCACCCAAGTACCCAACAGAAAAAGCTAGCCCTGTAGGTTGTGGTGGGGGTAATGGAAGTGGAGGAGGTGGAGGGGTAGGGGGCTGCAATGGAAATGGAATGGGAAACATAAATGGTGGTGGGGTAAGTGTGAATGGGGGCAGTATGGGGTGTAATAACGGGAGTGGAGGTGGGGTAGTGGGCCCTGGACAACAACAGCACCACTTGGAGGTTCAGCCAGACTACCACAGCTCTGAGCATCGCCACTCTTTTCCAGCTCTCTACTATGAGGGTGTCAACGATTCACCCTCACCTGCCCAAAAGGCCTCATTTCTCAAGCCACTGGGTCGCACCAAGAGGGATGCCACAGCCACCTACTCCCAACTCTCACCCTCTCGTCACCACAACTACAACTCTGGCTACTCTTCCAGTCCAGAATATTCATCTGAGAGCACACTGCGGATCTGGGAGCGATTCCGGCCTTACAAGAAAAGCCCCAGAGAGGAAGCATCCTATATAGCGGCAGGCCATGCCCTGCGTAAGAAGGTGCAGTTTGCCAAGGACGAGGACCTTCATGATATTTTGGACTACTGGAAAGGGGTTTCTGCCCAGCAGAAGCTGTGAGCTGAGGAGGCAAAGTCAGATGCTCTAAGGCAGATTGTGAGGTTGGAAGCCAACAGCAGACTAATTAAGGAGATAGATGTTAATGTAGCAAGATAGTTAAAAACGTTTCCTCTGTGATGTCCAGTGGCATGGGTCATTACCCTGCTGGATCCAGAGTAAAAGATATGTTCACTCTAGGTGTTTTTTCGTTTTTTTTCTTCTTTCCTTTGAAATTGATTATAATTCATCTACATATTAAGAGGTTGTTTCTGAGGCTGATTTTACCACCGTTCAGAGTGATAATTAACAAGAATAAGGCTGTTCACAGACTACCTCATACTAGGCACTTTGGTCCTTGCAGGCTTCCATAGACCTGCTGAATCCCTACTAATGAGTAAAGCAAAGGTGGTGACAAGCAAGTGTCTTCTACCTCATTATTGGCACCCTGTAGCTAAGCTATCTCACCAGAGACAGCCCCGTTCATGAATTAAACCCTGTCCCTTTTTTCTCTAATCCCATCAAACCACCATTCCACAGCACGGCCGACATCTGCTCTCCTAGAGAAACATCATTTAGGGAGATAATGACGGAGCAGGATGAGGAATTAGGTGCATTTGTTTAGAAAAGCCTGAATCTCCCTTTTTGAGGGGAGACATTTAGTGACACTTCTCCAGCTAATTGTTCTTCCTGGCAATTAGCCAATGTAAGAATAGGTCAGAGAGACAGTGTGTTGAGCATGCTTATTGATTCAAAACACCTAACTACATGTGTTCAGTGGTGTGTGGACATGTATATACAGTTTGTGCATGCTGGTGTGAGTGATAGTGTGTAGGTTGGGGGGGGGTAGAGTTGGGTTGGGGCCCAGTCTTCATTATTCTCGGTCTCCTCCACAGTAGCAAAGTGGATTCTTAGGGATGTTTTTCATAATGATAACAACTCAGATGGGACATTGTGTGTCTGTGTGTGCGTGTTGTGCATCCTTGACCCATGCTCCACTGAAGAACTCCTTTAAAGACCTGCAGGCATTTTTAGTCTCCAAGCCCATTTTTTTTTACAAATAAGTGTAGCATATGTCTTTTGATAAGGGAAGCTATGAGGTGGGAAATTTACATTTTAAATAGCTCAAGTCATGCAGAAATTATTTTAGGGTAGATTGTGCAGGTTGGCAGGACAGGTGTTACATGTAGTTCCTGTACTGAAGAAACCAGTAATCACATTTTGGAATAGAAGCAGCTTGAGAGCAGGAGAGCGGTTTGATGCAATCTCAGTATGAACATGCCAGTGTTCAAGGAGATGATACAGGATTCGTGTATCAGCTCAAGGCAAGTCTGCATAGAAACTGGAAGTATATCAAATGCTCCCTGCACTACACATTGAGATAAAATGGATGGTGAGCGGGGAGAAGGCCTGAGGCATATACTTTGCCTCAGACTGGATGACTCTCCACTCCCTGCTCTGTTCTAGGTGGGGGCTTGCTATGGACCAAAGTGCCTTTGGGAAGTATTACATTACTTTTTAGTTAGATTTATTATATATGCTTCTCTTTTCAATATGGTTAGTAGAGAATGAGGTAGTCCCAAGGTTAAACAATGTAACTGCCCAGGCCTGTTTGCTGGTATAATTTGTTGAATTATTATGGAGGTTTTAGGTTTGAATTTATGGGTATTACAAAGAATCTGTTGAGACAAATAGGAGCACGGCTTGGCATTATTACACAAAAAACAACTTGATACTGGACAGATGTTTGTCTCGCTTGCGTTCATGCACAGGTTATCTTTATGCCCTACCACCTACATCAGCATCACTTTTAAAGTATTAATTTCAGATGGCCCTCTTTATTTCTTTTTCTGGCCACTCACTCTATACTCACCACTGGCATCCTGACCTTACACCTCGATTGAAAAGATATAAATTCTGCTTTAAAATGTCTAATTAATTCAGTCCCCTCAGTGTTTTTCTTTTCCCTGCCTGCCACCTCTGTCCAACTTAATGGGGTAAATTAATGAGTAATTTGCGGAGGTGGATGTCGTACCATCATCTGAGGTCAGAAGGGCACACTGATATTATTAACTCTGCCAGACTGGGAGCCTGATTGAAATTAATGAAGGTTGCCCTCGTCTCCCTTTATTTCTTTGTGCTCCTGCCTCACTCATCAGATGCTTACCTATCTTTCATCTCTGTCTGGTGTCTTTTTCAGCAGACATAAATGGTCCTCTGACAAAGCCTGACAAGCTACAGTCAGATTTATGCTTTATCATGATTCTGTAGGTTATGAGTAGGCCAAGGTGAGCTTGTCTGGGAGCTGACCTCCTGGCCATTTTATTTATTTATTTATTTATTTTTATTTTATTTTATTTTATTTTATTTATTTATTTATTTTATTGTTTGAGTCTGACCCCTCAAGACGGACCAGTCTGTCAGGCTTAAAAGCAATGCGTTCCTCTTTCGGTTTTCCATGTTAAAGTTAATATCATTTAATAGGTCTTGAATTCATCCACTGTTCAAAGTGTAAGTATGATGAGGAAGGTAAAAGGGCAGGGTGACACTGACTCTTTGACCTATATATCTATGATCTATAAATCAATTTTGAAGCAAGGGAACAAGATTATGATCACCTGCGTGAACAAAAACACAGTACTCATATGTCATTACTGTAAGCATCAAAAACAAAATTTCATTTTCCTATGCTGGATTGGTCCAGTGTCAGAAATCTTAGGTAGATGTACCAAACCCTCAGCAAGACAGTGAAAGCTATCTGAATAGGTAGATGTACCAAAGGATGTAAAGAAATAATTATTTTTTGTCATTTGTATAAACTGCTCATTGAAATTACACTGTAATGATGGGCCCACTGTAATTACTTTTAATACTCCATTGTGTTGAGTAATGACTTTCCCTCTGACCTCTCTATGTCTATGTGGCAGCCAATCAAATAGACCCTCGAGCATTCACAGTGGGATGTCAAATGTGCATCATTACTCTGCTATCAGATCAATAGAACTTAATTTGGTTGAGTGAAACCAAGTGAAAAACACAGAGCAAAATCCCTTGGGCCCTCAGTCAGACAGCCTCCATTTTTATAAAAGGCCCAGTTTTCTATTTTGGCTGGTTGTTCAAATTCCACCGGCAGCTACCCTACGTAGGTCCAAGGAATCACCAATCAGTTAGTATAAGATTAGTACCACAGGCTATGCAGGGGTGGAAGCCTTTTAAAAAATAATGGCTTAATTTGGAAGAATGCAGGGAGTTCAGCTGAGGTGCATATTCCCCCAAGGCCTCTCCCTACATGTAAGGCATAACATTAGCTCAGTTATTCATAAGCACAGTGTGTCCAGTCGTCATCATTTACACTGAAGACCATTAGTCATCTCGGTTGTGTGGCCCAGTGTTCCTTTTTGAACTTTCTTATTTTATTTTATTTTTTACATCATACACATGACTTGTTTTGCAACAGATCAGATCTTGCTCTGCCTGCTTCAACATCCATCCACAGTGACTGACCCTTGCTCCTCTACCTCAGTTCATATACTTTCCTTGTTTCTTTAATGCTTTTGAGCTTCCTCTCTTAAGATGAGGGGGTGTCTGACTCCAGTCCTCAGGGACTGGATTCCCTCCACAAGCTGACACTGACAGATGTGCAGATACTGTACTTTCGGGATTGCTGTTGTGTCTGTTGTCCAATCTGGCCATTGACAACAATGATGAATCAATGAGAAGAAATCGCAGACAGACACAGCCTTCCACAATAATAATAATAATAATAATAATAATAATAAT